>VXBC01013303.1:0-12392 GCA_013399945.1 Ploceus nigricollis
TGAAGAAATAATAGTGGTAAACAAGAAGAACAGGGAAAAGAATAAGAATAATAACTAGGAGAAGAATTAGATGCAGAAGAGATAAGAGTAGAAATAAATAATAAATAGAATAGGAAAAACAATAAGAAGAGCAAGAAAAATAAGAATGACTACAATGAAGAAATGGTGTAGTAGTAGTAGTAAAGAAGAAGAAGAAAACTAAGGTGAAGAAGATGGAATAGTAGTAGTCATAAATAATAATGTCAAATTAAAAACACATCCACACATCTTCTAGAATCACAGAATGAATGGAAGGACCTTAAAGATCATCTAGTTTCAACTGATTATCTTCTGCTCTCTCTGAGACATCTTTCCTATTTATTTCTATCTTTTTACCTCCCCTTTCCTGTTAAACAAAATCCATGTTAAATTAAATCCATATGTTGTCATGTGCTCTCATTTGCACCTTCAATCAGGCAGAGGCATCTCTCTCTAATGGGATTGTAACACCTGCAGAGGGTCCCTTCCAGCTGCAAGCATTCCATGATTCTGTCAGCTCCTCGCTTCCCTCTTCTTCTTCCCTCTGCTTCAAGCTGGGAATGTGCTTGAAAATGTCCAGGAAACAACCATTTGCTGTCTGCTCTGGGAGTCCACATGGCTTCAGGACCTTGTCACCTGCACGGCTCCCTTGGGAAGCACGGCAGAAAATAGCACCCCAGAAGCCTTGGTAATTCCCCTCTGTGATCCGTGGCACACACTGCAGTCGTCTGGAATTCCAGTTTCCAGCAAGGAAAACATATTCCTACCCTTTAAGGCAAAGCTCTAAAAGGGCCGAAACCCAAAGGGACCAAGATCTTACAATGACATTTCACAACCAGCCTTCACAACTTAATCAAGCGTTTTAGCACATGCATTGGGAAAAATGATGTGGTGAGGGCCTTTGGCTGGAGCTGCCATGGGTACAGATAGACACTAGGAAAGGAACAGAGCAGGCAAAGGAAGGTAGAAGAGAAAAAAGGACACAAAGTGCACTAATCTGAGAAAGCGGTACTCTGAAAACCAAAGTGGAACTTACTGAAAAGGACTGGGACAGAAATAAAGAATTCTGAAACTTTTATTTACTATCCAAATCCGATTTCCTTACTTCATCACAAATCTCCTCTTGATAACAACAGTCATCCAGCATGGTTTTCAGAAAGTCTTTAGTTCTGAATGGATGTTGCAGGCTGCAGACACAATGAAACACAGAATGGCATTTTTCCTTATTCTCCTCAGCAGGGGACATGATGAGGAACCTGGAAGAAAAGGGCAGCTTGCATTTGCCCTTCAATGGGATGTGGAGAGGGGAGCAAAAAGGTCTCATAACCTCTGTAGCTGTTCCCACAGTCATGAGAAGCCTGATCCCAGACCCCCAAGGGTCACTTTAATGGGTGCCTTAATGCAATGCTCGCTTGGTATTGAGGGGCAGCATAGCAATTTTATTCACTGGCTCTTCTCAGTGGTGCCAAGCAAGAGACAAGAGGCAACAGGCATAAACCGATGCATCGGAAGTTCCACCTGAATATGAGGAACTTCTTCACTGTGCAGTGACTGTGTAGAGAGGTTGTGGAGTCTCCCTCACTGGATTCAAGAGCCAACTGAATGCAATCCTGTGCCATGTGCTCTGGGATGGCCCTGCTTGAGCAAGGAAGTAAATGATGGCCAGATGTGGTCCCTTCCAACCTTACCCATTCTATGATTCTGTGATCCCTAAGGACTATAATTGAGTGGTTTGCCATTTTGTTTCTTCTGCTGATGTTAAAGATCAAAGTGATGTACAATTCACCAGAAACCCACTGAGTTTCTATAAGCTGAAAAATTTACATCTGTTCTGAACATATTCCAAAGATTTTTGAGGAGTTTGATTGTCAAGAGCAGTGATCTTGAAATGCATCTATTGGAAGTACTTTCTGATCACAGAGACTGTCAATGCGAGAAGCTCAATAACAGCTCAAAAGTGAAGATGGAAACTCACCAAAAAATTGGATTGTTGTGTAGAAACAAGGGAGGATATCCAGAAAGGAGGAAATAATACACTCGAAAAGGTAAAGAAAATTAGATTGCATTTAGTTAAAATTTATAAAATTATCTTGGTAGACTAAAGACTGAGAATTTAATATTTTTATTTTTATAAATACACTGTTCTCATGGAAGTTAACATTTTTCTTATAAAATATTTCATGTGGGAATATATTTGCCATGCTTAACTATATTAAATTCAATATTTAAGTTATATCTTTTATTTGTGCAGGGTAAATATGTTTGCCAGTTCTTCCAACATTTGAATAAACTAACATAGTTGGCTTTAAATAAGGAGGATATGACTGTTATATGCAACTGACTGGAAGATTCCAAATTATCATGTTTTGAGATCTCTTCAGACTGATCCTGCACTTTCATTTCTCCAGTTGCAGCTATTTCATTGCGTAGATCTTTCACATACATGAAGCAGATTCATGCCACTGTGTAGGACTTGTAATTCATTGCAAGGTAAATTTAAAGTTCCTCATCCAGATTTTGTTTTCAACAAATTAGCTTTCCCTTCACCTCAGAGTGCTTCACCTCTTTATAATCCCATGTAAGTTGCAGGCAAACAAGACTAAGAGAAAGTCAATAACTGAACACTGGTGGTAACCAGTTTGAAGTCTCAGTGTTAAACACGAACCACACTGCTTTAGAATTATATTTGTATTTTATTTTAATTATCCTTTCAGACACAACTATATAATTGTGTTGGGAACTGAAAAAAATAGAATGTTACATAAAACAAAATTAATTCAGAACTTGTTTTTTTTTTCTTTTTTTTGGGTTTTTTTGGTTATTAAATTGCCTCCTCTCCTACCTCTGGCCAGGGCTCTATCTCCTTTTTTTTTCAGCAGAAGCAGGTCAACCCTTCTTTAAGACTCGGAGTTCAGCTGCATACGAATCCATTTAATTACCTGTGATTAGCTTCCGACATGACACACTAATCCATTTGGATGCCAGCATCAGAAGGAAAAGAAAACAAACTAAGAAAGCCCTACATAATCTCACCATTGTTTGAAAGATTCATCCTTGAGCATGATAGATACCCAGCAGAGTCCCGAGGAAAGTATTAGAAACTGTAATATCCAATTCAGAAGATTAAAAAAATGCTCTTTTCACCTTAGGAAAAAAAAAGTTTAAACTACAGACTAAAATGGTATTGAAAAGTCAGTTGTAGTCAAGGAGATACATCTGCAAATGTTTTAGTGCTTACCATGAAAACATTATCCATTGATGCAGCCTGAAACAGACAACATCACCTATGCTGGAAGTTCTTGAATGCTTAAAATTGAGCCAGTTAGAATTTTTATGCCTATATCCCAATTAAAAGGAGTAATATCAATTAAAACCATACAAAAAGTTGTTTTGATTTTGTGGTTATTTTGGATATTTGTTTTTTGTTTGTTTTTTTCTAAGGAGCAAAATATAACAAGTATTATTGCCCTCTTTTAGAAAGTCACAAGCTAACTAATGAAAACCTAAGCTTCTTGCTCAATAATTAGTGTCATTCATTGTTTCAGTGGTGTATTCTAGTAGACTCAATATGTATCAATTGAACAGTTTTCTGATAATAGAAGTTTTATTGACAGGGTTAGCTACACTTCATAGATTTCTTCCCAATCACACAGTTTGTTTCAAAGGTCTTACACTTATCACTAATATATTAGAAAAATCAGAGCTGCAATTTATTTAAAAAACCCTTCATTTCATATAACAAATTTTGGAGTTATTGCAATGAATTTAAATAATTTTATATGTAAGCAAAATAAAAAATGGATGGGTCTATCAGATTTCTGTTCACATCAGGAACTTAATCTCCACTAGCCTTTAACAGAAGCAGTAAATTGCCTTAAGGAAAAGAAAAAACTTAGATTAAAGAAAATCATACATCTGGAAATAAATTATGCAGAAAGTTGAACTAATTTAATATTAAATTATCTCTTTTTATTTCATTATAAAGCCTTTTCTAAGATTTTTTTACGGAAAAAATATTTTTTATTTAGATTAATTAGTTTTTCATTATTTTGCTGCAATTAACCAAACCTGTTATCAATAGCCGGTTTTGTCTTTTTTTCTCCTTTTTCAGATTTCCTTAGGATATTGGGTCTACCAGACTTGGTTTTTAATTTGTGCATTAGCTCATTCTGAGCTATAAAAGAGTATTTTGAGACCCCTAGCAGAAGGCAAGAGTCCGCCAGTTTCCCAGAGAATTTGTGCAAGCTCTGTCCCTGGAGGTTTTAAAAGACTCACACAGATAAAGTTCTGAGCAATCCACCCTGATGTCAGAGCTGACTCTACTTTGAACCTGAGACATCCAAAGATCTCTTCCAACTTGAATTATGCTACACAAGAAAGCTGGAAAAAATCAAAACTACTACTTGGCTCAGCCATCTTTAGTTCATGACTAAATCTTTGTGTCAACAAAACCACAAAAATACAAAAAACATCTTCAGTTGTGGTCAAAAAGCACTTCAATATTATTCTACCAACAACTGTAGCAAAGGAAATCCACACTAGTTACTGGAATGGTAGATTCCAGATAATGGAATTTGCCTCCATATTTGTTTCTATTTCATACATATAGGCAACTTTAATTATTCATATTTAGATTATGTCATTATGCTACTGCAAGTAAAATAGAGACTTATTCAGCAGGTAATATAATTTCACCCCAAAATTTCACCCCATTTTAAGAAAATGTACAGCACTGTACTACTTATACCAAAACTAATTAACTACAGTAAAAAATAAAAAATCCGGAACCAATCCACAAACACAATAAAACTCAGCTAGAGAGGTCTTCAAGAAGGGGGGAAAAGGCATGACGTTTTCTTTGACAGAAATAGATGTAAACAAAAACTACTCTCATATGTGACCGGTCTTTCAGAATTGCTTAAAGCAGTGAAGTACTGTGAACAAAGCACAACATAACACGTTATTCTTCTCTCTAGAGTGTGATGGAACTTGATGCCTGACCTTTCCGCTAAGCAAGAGATGAGATTTAAAACCTTCATATTAAATTTGGCATAGAAATTAAGATCAGGCAAATGGGAGAGAAAATAGAGCTATTTCACTGAGCATTAATTAAATCAACCTAATAAAACATAAATTAAATTAAATTATTTTTAATAGCTGGAGGTATAAAAATAAAGGAACTGGGAGGTTCTCAGAGTATAACAAAGTATGTTTGATTCAAGTAAATAATTAGAGAATCAGATACTTTTAAAATTACATAGAATCATAGAATCATTAAAGTTGGAAAAGACCCCTAAGAACATTGAGTCCAACCTTGGACTGAACATCATCATTTCAACTAAACCGTTGCACTAAGTGCCATGTCCAGTTGTTTCTTGAACACCTCCAGAGATGGTGACTCTACCACTTCCCTGGGGAGCCCATCCCAATGCTTCATTATGCTTTCAGTGAAGAAATTGTTTCTTATGTCCAGCCTAAACCTTGGGGCAGCCTGACCCCCACATGTCAACACTTCCTTTCAGGTGGTTGTAGAGAGCGAAAAGGTCCCCCTCGAGCCTCCCTTTCTCCAGGCCAAACACCCCCAGCTCCCTCAGCTGCTCCTCATCAGACCTGTGCTCCAGACCCCTCCCCAGCTCCGTTCCCCTTCTCTGGACTCACTCCAGCCCCTCAATGCTTTTCTTGTAGTGAGAGGCCCAAAACTGGACACAGGATTTGAGGTGTGGCCTCACCAGTGCCGAGTACAGGGGACAATCCCTGCCCTGGACCCGCTGCCACAGGCCAGGTGCCATTGGCCTTCTTGGCCCCTGGGCACACCTGGCTCATGTTCAGCTGCTGTTGACCAGCTTCTCCAGCTCCTTTTCCTCGAGGCACCTTTCCAGCCACTCTTCCCCAAGTGCAGGACCTGGGATTTGACTTTCTGAACCTCATACAACTGCTCTCAGCCCATGAATCCAACCTATCCAGATTCCTCTTCCACATGGCAAAGCTTGTCAAAGTAATTCACTTCCAAGAGTTCCTATAGTTTACTAACATTTGCAACTGTCTCTATCAGGAAAATTAATTCAGAACTTGGGCACAAAATCCTCAACAGCAATGTTGAGCAATGCTACATGCAGCATCTACTGCAGAGTTGGAATTAACAGCAGCATTTCAACATTTTAACATAACTGTCTTCAACACCAGACACACACAAAACATGCTGGCTTTGGATAAGTATCAGCCACTTTGAAATGCAAAGGTTTATTACACGTGCATTACTTAGCAGTGACAAACTGAAACACAGTCATGAATGAATAAAACAGTCCACCTACTTAAATATGCATAAAATTTCATTTATTTTCAGTTTCCCTGAATTACAGATAGCACGATACTAGTCCGATGACAAGGACAGCTGCTTTTTCATGGAGTCTTACTGTGAAGGAGGGTTAGCAGCTTCTCTAGGCATCGTAAAAGTGTAATCACACTAGGATTCAGTAACTTACATCCTGACAATTGTCCACTAGGGGTTTTTTTGGATTTTCTTTTTGTGCAATTTGTGGGCAATGACCTTGCATTTTCATGTACTGTTGACCAAACTCTTAGTGATAAATTTTTAGGTTGTTAAATAACAACCTGTCCAAACTGGTTTTTGTTGCAACATCTCATTTCCTTGCACAGACTTATAATAATTTAACTATGAATTATAAGAAAAAAAAGTTCAGATAACAGTAGTTATTTCAAGTGGACCAATAAAATGTATTAATTTACTATATTTGTCATAAATCTGTTTACTTTGAAAATTTGACAAAAATAAGTAAGAAGTGTTTTCCTTAATCTCAAGTCTTACATTTTACTTTTAAGTGGGTTTTATGGTATATATTTCAAATGTATTGAGAAAATATATTATAATTTTAAAAATCTAAGCCATCCTATTTTACCATTCCTAATCTCCAGAAGTGATTTGTTCCTTCTCTCCTTGACATGAGAGCTACTTCCCACAATAAAAATGTATTTTCTGACAAACATGGTTTGCCATGGTTTTTTTTTTTTTTAGATTTTCTCTAATCTTATGCTTCCTGCTTCATCCATTAATAGTCCCATTTTGCTAAAAATTCACAGCAAGTAGTACACAAAAAAAAAAGAGTGTTCATATTTGTAAATTTATACCAGCTAGCATTTCTGCTGAATAATTGTTTCCAAAAAATGTTTATTACTGAACTAGAATGCCTTGTTACTGACTCTTATTCAATTTCCTAGAAAAATACAAAGTTTAAAATTTTGGTTTTTCTCTCAGATAACAAAAATATAAATTGCATTTAAAACACTGCCAATGGCAAAAGTAAAGATTTGATACAAAAAAAGTGATATTTTTTGCAGAGTGTGTGAAGTGCATGGCACAGTTATCAGAAGGAAAACAATGAACTGACTGGTCTCCATGCTGGCCTGACCCTTGTGAACCCATGAGCTACGCATTAGTCACTTCTAGAAAAGGCAGCTTGACTCCTTCTCATACCTGGCTCAGATTGTTTGATTAGAAAGAGCTCAGAGGTTAACACTATTGTTCCATGTTTTCCCTCCTCTTTTGCTGTGCTGCTCCCCAGCAACCACGTGTGTGAGAGCTTAACAGCATCTCTGCAGGCTCCATGATCCGTAGGAAGGAGCTGAGCCTTCCCTCATAGCACAGATATCTCTATGTACGTGTACAGGGATTTTGCAGTATTCTTCCCTGTCTCTCTGCCTTGGCCTCAGAGTTCACTCTGGGTTATACCACCACTGGCATTCAGCAGAAATTTTGGAATTTAAGACAAGTCTACCTTGTACTTTTTTTAAAAAATAGTGTTAAAAACAGCTTTACTGCTGACTGCTCTCTTTTGCTCTGACCAAGCCATGTATGTTGCTGTTATTTTCAAGAGAGTAAAAACCGCTCCTTTTTGTCAAGGATGAAAAAGAGTCATTTGTGGAAGTGGGCTAATCCACTAAATGAATCTTCAGATCACTTCAACACAATTGTCTGCTTTGCACCTGTACAACCAACAGTTTCCTGAAATGAGTTATGCCTTCAGAGCAAGGTGATGAAATTACAGGAGCACTTACATCTCAACTAACAAAAGTGTCTTGTAATTTACCATTACAGCACTCTGATAATTCTCTTTATAATTGCAAAAAAATGCTTTGAAAAAAAAATTTAAAAATACAAATCTTACAAGACCTTATGTATCCTGCTTTTGAAGTAAAGACCATAACGGCTGAAACAAGTCTGAGCAAGAACATCTGAAAAATTCAGAATTGCAATCTAAAGGACAACCTTTTCTTTTCATGCTAAGCTGGTTCCCATATATCTGTGTATATAGCACTTACAGCACTTTCTCCCTCCAGCCTTCAGGAAGAGCAAGTCAGGAATATTTTAATAGGACAGATGTCATCAATTTTAATTTCCTTTAAGTATAACAACAAATTATACTCTAATGGGCAGAATTCATTTTCATGGCTATTATTTTTATATTTTAATAATTTTCACCACTGAGTACACTTAAATAAAAAAGAGAAATATATCAGATGCCCATTACTTGTCCTTGAGGGTTTTTTACCTTCTTATTTTCCACAGTCATTATTCTACATAAAATTGACAGGATAATATTCAGATAAATAAATCTTCTACCACAGTGATGTCTGATCAAAGGTCACTGGCTCTTTCAAATCTTTTAGGCCGTTTACCAACAGATGCCAATCAGTAAAACAATCCCTAATGGTTCCCCAGGGAACATAGGGACTGTGGAAGAAAAGTCATCCTGAGCAGTTACTAAAACTCCATGACTGAACTATGTAAGAATATCTATTACTGTCCTTTTGGCTTCCAATTTTATTTTGTCTCCTTTCCTATCATTAGTCATTTCTTAATATATATTGCACACTCTAAAACATTGACCCTTTGCCAAAACACAGACAGTCCTTTCACATACTGTGGTGTTATTCACAGTCTCCCAGGACTCTGAAAAGTATCAGGATGGATCCTAGAAACAACAAAAGGTCATATAACTATTTTTAAAATGCCAGCCATCCTGTTCATAAATGCTCACAGAACAAGTAACAGTTACTGCTTTCATAGTGTCTCTAAAATAAGTAATGTGTCACAAAGGATTTATGCTTGAGATGCAATCATTCCTTACTGCCCAAATCCTCCAGTGGAATAGAACTATATTTCTTTCTTTCTTTCTTTCTTTCTTTCTTTGCAGTATAGTCTCTCTGCCGCCCCTTGGTATACAATCCTCATATTTGCTGTTCATCTGACATATTGAATAGCATCCTTAGCTTATAAAAGCAGAGTAGAGACCATTGGAGCCAAGCCATCCCCATGCCCAGCTTCAAAACCATATTCTAAAGGAACCTTCTAACTTCCTGAATATGCAGAAATTTACTAAATAAGTTGATTCTTCACTCCTACTTTCTTCCAGTATCTCTTGATTCACAAACAGCAAGTCATGCCTTTTCATCTACTGGTAATCAAATTGAGGTTTACCTTCATAAACTAAGAAAGAAGTTGAGGATCATACCAAAATTGGTGTAAATGGCTTTGTCAGAATTGCTGCAGGATGGGGATATGGATACTCTTGATGTCTAAATAAGGTGCCAAAGGACACTAATTGCTCTTCTGACATCCTGGTGCCATGTATTAATAGCAAGATGCAAAAATTTTCTGTGGGTTATATTAATTACGGAAGGCCTCACAATTCCCTCCAGAATTAGACAGATAGCAGAAGTTCAGGACAAAGAGTACAAGTGCTGAAGAAGGAGGCAGAGCATTTACACAGTCTTTGCATCTCTAGATCATTTAGGCTTCCCTCCCAGCAGGCACAAGAAATCATTCATCTCAGCTGACCCCATTACTGTATTGCTTTAGAAGGTTTTTATCATTAAAAGAAATGTGCAAGTACAAAAGCAAGAAACTCTCTACTCCAGTGACATACAACTATATCTTGCAGAGTAATTAGAAAAAATCCAAGAAAGTGGATACACTCAGTTAATTAATTCTTCGACTATGAAGAGGAAGTTGTAACATTAAAAATTAAACAGTGATTTCTCTACACATTTAAATGAGGAGGAATAACCATCTTTTAAATAAAACAGAACAGGTGCAATAAAGAAAACTAAAACATATTTTATTCTTAGGATGAAAACCTGAAGAATATTAGTGTTGACAAAATCAATATGGAATTAATTAATAGATCGCAATATAAGAAAGTTGCTTAAGAATGAAACAAGGATTTCTGTTTATCTCTATTGTGTTTTTAACTGTAAAGATTCACCCTCATTTTTTGTCTCTTCTCCCTCAAAAAGAAAAATATTCCACAGGGTTTTCCCCATTCAGCCCCACAGCTACAACCATAAACTAGGTTGCATATTTATGTGCCAATTCAAAATGAGTTTTTTGAAACAATCCTCATAAGAAGCAAGGTTCACTTCTTAATCAGGTCATGATGCAAAAATAATTCCGTTCCCCAGTGCAGTAAGAAAGGTACACACATATTTGCTTAGGACTGATATTCACTATACTTTTTCTGCCTGTCACCCAACAGAGAGATAGAAAAAACGTTTTCATAGTAATAACAGTAGTCTTGATTGTTCCAGTTTAAAAAGTCATTGCTCGTGGAAGTTAATCTTGTACATCAAATAGACACAGACTCTAAATATTATTTCAGTTTCTGCATAACCACACAACAAGCCACAAGTCTCATCAATTAATAATGGGAAATAAATATTCTGTAACGGAGTGAAAACAACAGCTAGGAGTCATTAATATCAATTGACAGGAACTCCTATGGTTTACAAGAAGCATATCCTTTATTTATATCCATAATGCTTTGCTCCAAGCTCACAGTACCTGGAGTACAGCATATGTGAGTGTTCTGCTCATAAATTGTATAAGAAAAAGAACAACAGGTATATTAATTTATTTTTGAACCTTCTTATTACTATTCAGTGCATACCAGATCCAATATGACATCCATCAACTAATTACCTTTTGACAAGAAGCCAAAAGGAAAATACTTAGGCAACCAAAACACAAGCAGAATTAAAAACAGAACAAAATCACTGAAAGGGAGATGCTAAAAAGAATAGAACGATTTATGTAGTACTACACAATTAGGACACCAAATCTCACCTGGAAGGGTTACAAGAAATAAATTAAAAATACAAATACTCAAATACTGGGTACCAGATCTCTGCTAAGGCTCAGCACTTAATTATATGCAATTTCTCAAAGTGTTTTTATAAGCTGGATTATATATATATGTTCTATAAAAGAGTGACAGTTCAATTATTAAGTACAGATGAGTAAAGTCAATTCAAATACTCTTCCTAGATGCAAAGTGTTCTCATACTGTCTTGACTTATATTCCTTACTTTTTTTTCAACTACATTGTTGAGTTCTCATTATGACATTCCTCATTAGGTGTAAAATCTTGGCGTGGTTCCTGTTAAGGACAGTATTACACAGATATGTTCGTTTTCCAGTTAAAAAAAAAGTCAGAAAACAGCAACTGTCTTTTTATTCAGAGATATTCTTTTATACAACTGTTATAATTATCTAAAATAGACTTATTATTTCATGAGCAATAAATCCTAAAAAATCACGGATGGCCATAGTTTAGAAAAATATAACTTTATATAAAATATAACCTTATATACTTAAAGAATAACTAGTTGAAATTTTATTATGTATTTCCAGTCTGTTCCTCAGAGTTTCACTATTTTTAGAAAAAAAAATCTGGAATAATTTTTACCTCATTAAAATTAATATTTTGCTCATACAAAATATTCTCAGTGTCAAAGTCTTTACTACCTTATTTTCATAATATTGATCTTTCATCCAAGTATGGCAAGAACCACCCATATTGAGTAAAAATAGCCGAGGCAAAAAAATACTAGACATTAAAAAGAGAAGCAATCTACTGCTACACAACAAAATACATATCTAGAATTTAATCTCATCATAATGATGTGAAAGATCTCATACATAACCCAAAAACCATCACTGGAATGATCTTCCTTCCAGTTAAATCATTCCATTGTAGAATGGAATCTAGAAAAGAAAATTTGATCTAGAAAAGAAGATTTCTATTCACAAAGGCAGAACTGAACAGAATATTAATTAACTCTTAATACAGAATAATCTGTAGAAAAGCAGAAAACTAGAGGCAGTAATAGCAACTCTCATCTCTGATACAAGACAGCCAGATTGTTATTAGGAAATCTGAGCGTGAAAAAAGCAAATACAATAATACTGTCTGAATATACTGATCAGCTCATAATTGTTTTTTGTAATGAGATCTCTTTTCATATTTTTTTTCACATTTACCCTTTGACCACATTTGTGTTTTTTGGGGTTTTTTTTG
>VXBC01013303.1:12462-22740 GCA_013399945.1 Ploceus nigricollis
AAAAAATCCCAAACCTTTCTTTCTTTTGTCTATTCAGCATCCTTGGAAAAAACCACCAGATGGCAATGCAGTGTTCAAGTATTTCATTTAACATATATCTTATAGGGAAAAAAGTCTCTATGCATCAGCATGAGGCTCTCTTTCCTAACCTACTTCCTCTTTGATGAATATTAAATAATTCATAAGCCAAAACTCTGTTCAGCACAAGTAAGTGATCAAATACCATTCAACCTGTAAAGAAGGGACTTTTAGAAGTCTAAGTTCTATGAATGTAAAACCACATAACTTAAAAAAAAAAAAATCAACAATTTAGTTCAAACTATGAAACTGGATGATTTCAGGAAAAATCACTGAAAGGAAAACATTTAGAAATGCATTACCATAAAGTTCTCAAAATATTATCAAGGACAGAACTGAATTGCACAAAAAGTAAATCTACACACTTCTTAGGCTCAGCACAAATAGATATGTAGTTTGGTTTCGTGCTAAGAAACAGGCATTATCATCTACATTTCTGAAGTTTAATTCAATTCCTGTAAAACTCAATTCCTGTAAAACTATGTGCTGAATGAATCAAAATACATAGGCTTTAAGTATTTATTTTTCCTTTGCATCAAGCAGATCACTGTGATCAGACAGGAACTGTTTCATGAAGGAAGATGCTTTAAGATACTTAAAGGAGGTGAGAAGTAGTGCCAGAGTCAGCTTCCCATTTAGCAAATCTTATCTGAGATCTACTATTCGACAAAAGAAAGTTCCTCTTTGCAGTTACTGTTGCAGGCTCTGAAGCCTCTACAGTTCAGGGAGACTTCACTGAATACCTGAAATACCCAATTAATAACCATGATGTCCACTGTGAAGTTAGTGGTTGGTACAGGGAAGCTTACAGCAAAGAATCCTTTCTTTCTTTCTTTCTTTCTTGAAGGCATTACAACCTGTAGGTGTTGTATGGTCAACTCTACTTGACAGGAAAAGTTAAGATATGTTTATAAGTCTTTTGCATACATGGATTGGGAAGAAGTTTCTTGCATCATCTGTATTTAGTAATGGAATTTTTACCACAGCTGCTCACCTATCCATTCTCATGTAACAAGCAAAGTCACCACATGCTCTTAATGTAAAAGAAATCCATCATATATTAAAGAGTAACTTGAAACTGTTCAGAACTTATTTAAAATATTAACTGGGAAAAAAAAGTCTCTTCTGTCAGATAGAGATAATCATACAAGATAAAGTGTTAAACAGGTAAGTTGAAAAGCTGTGAGCAAACTAATTTAAAGTATGTTTTCTGCTAATGTAATAAATATTTGATTAACACTGTTCCCTTTATTCCCTATATTATTATATTAATTTGATTCATAGCACATAGTGGTAGAAAGATACAAAGACTACCTTGAAGTAATTTAAGTGCTTTGTATAGGGACCACTCTCATGATCAGAGATCAAATCCAATGCAGCACAACCTAAGATTTCTTCTATTGTAAAATCTTTTTAACCTTCTTTTCAAACAAACAAAACCAAGAATACTATCTTGATTCTAATTGTTTCCACATATAGCTAATTACTTGATATAACTTCAGTACTGAAAGCCAATAGATGGCCAGAATTGCTATGGATTTTTAGAAAATTACTTTCTATCAAAATCAGAAGAAGTTGTTGAAAATGTATCTCCACCAGATTCACAAACTCATTATTTTATTAATCACTATCTTTTTAGCAGAGCTGATAAATAAACACAAAAAAGAAGTCAAGTACTCTGGCCGTATTGACATATTTTCAATCACAGATCTCTTTTTAATATTAAATAATGAATATATAAAATAAACATAAAATACATGATAATATATATTTAATAAATATATTAAAATATCTAATATATATGAAAATATATACATTAAACAAATAAAGAACACAAGTTCTGTGGTTTTAGGTTTGGTCATCAGAAACAGGCTCAACAAAAGTGAATTAGAAGGAATAAATCCCAATTAGAACAACCATTTAACATACTGATGTAAACGTCTTTGACTTTATTACATTCCTGTAATTTATAACAGAGAAGGAAGTAAAGAAAAGTAGTACATCTCAAAAAGGTGGCTACTGCAACTCCATATTTATAACAACTTGTAAGTATAAAATATTACTTTTTAATTTTTTTCTTTGCTTTCATGGTGACATTTCAAGAACAAAATGCACTCACAAGTGGAACTGACTGAAAAGACCTAAACCATGCCCTCACCACGCTCTGCCTCTGGCTAACATGTTCACATAAAACTCAAGTTCTACTTTCCAAATTGATATTTTTTCCTACTCACAATTATGAGTTGCATTAATATTAGGAAACCATTAGATTTTCAGAGTACACATAAATCAGTCTTATTTTGTTAAAACTTCTGTTAAATAAGGTTTTCTTTGTAGAAACACTTCAGGATTGCAAAAATAGCCCTCTTGAGCACCCAAGGGATGTAAAAAGCTAAACCAAGCCAAACCAAATCAAATCAAACAACAACAAAAGCAAACCAAGAACCATCACACGCTACTGCATTCCACCTAGCACTGAAGGAGTTCTTCAAATCTTAAATCACAAAGCAGCATGGCCAAAGGCAGAAGGATCTGAGATTTCAGTAAATCAGAGATTTTTTCCTTTGCACACACAGTATGATAAACTTCCCCTTTGGTGATACATCTAATTGAAGCTTTACACAGGATAAGCATGCAAAAACCTCAAGACCCCATGTTACAGTAAGGTAGGATACAAAGATTTCCATTATAGTTTTTCTTTTCTATTACAGCATCACGATGAGAACAAATTCTATATCTCTTGAATAATTTTGTATGCTTTTTCTTTTGCTGGACATCAAATATATTACTTTCCCAAAAATAAATTTCATTGTATATTTACAATTTTTTCCTTGTATTGGTTAATCAGATGAAGAGGATACAGACAAAAAGTTATGAAATACAATGCAAAGACAACCAAGTTATCATTGTCACTTTCAAGTAACAAGTGATAGCTGGACTTTTTTTTAATTCCTTAAAAATGGATGTCTTTGTAAAATTTACTTTAAGATCAATAATGTTTTTACTGTATTTGAATTAAAGGGCCTTGACTTCAAGCTGAAAAGTATTAAATCTTAATCAAAGAGGACAATCTTTGCCAGACACATTCAAAGGATATCTACATTTTCTATCGAGGCTACAGCAGCCTATAAACACATCTCCAGATCCTTTGCTCTGCATACAGTCTGTGTATTTCAGTTTTCTTGAGTTTAAATAACCCCTAATGTACTTTATTCTCAAGTTTTCATTGAGGAATACCTTACTTTGTAGTAGTACTCTGTGTTTGTTTTCCCTACATCAACATTTCCAGCTACTAAAATATTGGAGACATAATCTGTTTCATTCTGTTGTTACAAATACAATCCATTGAAAATGCAAGGTATAATTTAAGATGTTGCCAAAAATGTAAAAAGAGCTGTGTTCTCCCCAAGTACCAGTTTACAACTACTATCAACCAGAAGACAAAAATAAATCAGAGACAGACTTCTGAAACAGCACAACAAAAGCTACCTAAAACACTCCAATGCCAAAAGGAAACTTACAACTAACAACAAACCCAATTAACTAATTCAATCAACATGGGATTAAGACTTTCATTAATCCACCAACAAGGAATTAAGGCTTTCATTAAGGACTTAGTTTTCTTTAGTGCAGTATAGCAAGATAGGCTGCAGAAGTAGAATCCTATTTTTTTCATTAACCAGTGAAAAGCCAAAGACAGTAAAATTAGAATTTCAGGGTGACAGAGAAAAAAATTAATCCAAAACTACCCAACTGTCTGAATACCAACTATTTCTCTTTGCTGAATTAAATTCTTCAACCACGTATTAGGTATCCCTTTCAAAAACATATTTTGCTGTTCACTTTTCATGGTTATTAAAATTAATGTGTTTGATCTATTTGTTGTTGCTTAAACCCAAACTCTATGATCTTAATTTCCCAAAGTATATAGTAAAACAGATAAATCCAATAACACTGACTGCAATGTAGTCTTTTAATAAGTTAAAAAGTTCTGGGAATAACTTTCTTTCAGCAGGTGTAAAGGTTATATTCATTTCACATTACACATCTGATTTTTTTTCATTAAGTCCACAGAAAACAATAGTCTAAAAATATATAGAAGCTGCCAACTCTTCTTGCTGCAGAATTTGAAATCCTCTTAACTGTATTCCAAACCACCATAACATCCTGGTGTATACTAGCAAACATTAAGCACTTCTTTCCAAGCCACATTGTAACCACAGAGATAAAGATTTACTTACCTGATCCCCTTTTGGTTACAACCTTCAAGCTCTGAGTCAGAGTAGCATACAAGAGAATCAAGTTGGGAATAGGAGTTTTCATCTTCTGTCTTTCCGTGGCTGCTTCCTGGAGTACCAAAAAAATAGAAAGAAACACTGGTTGTACATTGGTGCTGAAACAACCTTGAAGTAAATAATCATAATACTGACATTGTGGAAAAGCTAAATACAGTTTTTGTGAGGAATTTAAATCACTAATAATGTTTTATCTTTCTTTTAAAAAGTATGCAAACTAAAATCATTTTAAAACAAACAAATGCACACACTACATTTAACCCTGGAGCTTAAGAAACAATTTTGTCTACACATTGAAAATTCATGGGGTCACTGCTAAAACTTTATAACAGATCTCCTGAAACATCTATTTATTTCTTTTTATCATACGATCTTTTCCACCCACCAGCATGAAAAAGAAAATAATGCCCTTCTTCATTAGTTTTGCTCTCATTTATTAATACCACAAATTGAGCAGAAGATTCACAATAAAATGAACATTTGATTTAAATAAAATCTGATCATCTTCTTGGGAACAGAGAAAGGGGTGAAATAAGAGCACATCAAAGTAAACAGCAGAGACACTTGTAACTTCCTTTTAGGTGAGCAAGTTCCCTTGCAAGTTCAAACTAACATATTCACTGCACTAAATCAGAAGTGAACATTAATTAGAATGGAGATAAGTAGAGCACAGACTGTGCTTTAGCCTTCACCTCCAACATGTGAATACAAGATTCGCATTTCTATTTATTTACTCTGGGTATTAAGTGGTATGAGCTGCTGGTGAAAGGAGGGACTAAACATCTTGTTAATTCCTCATATAAGTAAGAGGGTGTCACTTATCCATGACGATTATCAACTTTCTTCAGGATAGGTTGATAGGGCTAATATCTCATATTACAATGTGTTGGAAAAGGAAAGGAGGACAAATCTGCCTATTGAAGCTAGACAGCAGCCTATCTATGCTATCTATATTCATTAGAGTACCTTACACAAAAAATATTCTTGTCTAATGGGGACGAGAAAGGGCTGGCATCAATGGTTCTTTAATATTATAACTAAGACCCAGACTAAACCAATGTGGTTTTGATATTCACCTCCATTAATCATAGCACTGGACAGCAACTGAAAAACTTCTCAGAAGGTGCCACATAGTACAAGTTTTGATTTCTAAAGACACCATGAATCTTTTGCACTTTCATTGATAATCAGGTAACTGAGTACCCAAGACATCTTTTGAAAGCAATATATTAAAATATCTTCATCTTAGAAGAGAACAGGTTAGAAATAAGAAACAGCAGGGATATAAAAAATGACATTATGGGAAGAATTGCTTAAAAATTATGACTTCGTATATAATCTGTATGACATTTCAGAACCAAGCACAAATCTATTACATTCATTACTATGTATTTAATAAAGATGAGGAAGTGAAATAATATATTTTGACAACAGTTTGTGATATCTTATTTTTTATAACAATATTTGTACTCACAGGGAAATACACAAGTATTTGTTCATTCATGGTCTTTAACAAGCTTCAGCATTCTAGCATCACAGTGAAAGACTAACTTGCCTACATTCACATGCTACTTCAGAAAATTTAGGCAAGTTAGAAATTAAATATGAAATATGGGATTGCTAGGAGGTAAATTATGTGTAATGCTAACATTTTTAGTTAAGTTTAAAATTTAACAAAGTAGCATGACCACTGGCAGTTATAAATAATATAGATCTTAAGAAATTTAGAAGCTAACAATAAAGGTTAATTTTCCAGGGGCACAGTGAGTAGATACTACAATGTGTTATGCCACATTTTACTGCAGACCTTAGTCAAGCTTTCTGAAATCAAAATCTCATTTCTCAGTCACTGCACTAACTGATGCCACAGGAAATCCTGAAGCTGATATCTTCAGCCTCCAGGGAATGAGCACAAGTCAGCTCCTTGCTCTGTGTGAGCCTAATAAATATTGCCCAAAGAACCACAGGATCTTACTACGCAATTACAAATCCAGTAAATAGGTTCAGACTGTGAAAGCATATCCAAACACATCCTTTTTGACCACACATCAAAAGATAATATTGCTGATCACTGTGAATAAATGCAAATATATACATATATTTGCATATGTATGTGTATGCATGTATTTATTTGTATTTATAGATATTTGTGTAAGAAATCTGTGGAGTAGCGAAAAGATTGATTCTATCAAAGCAAGCCTCAGAAAATGCAATCATATCAGTAAGAAACTGTTCAGTAAATGAAATCTTCTCTTGGTCCGTGCATATATTACTAATTTAAGTTGTCAAGTCAACAAGGGGAATATTATTATAATAATATAGCAGGAATTGCATTTTAAACATATCACCATGGAAGACATTCTCATGTGCATTTATTCTCAGGGATTCAGGTCTAACTTAAAGGCATAAGCTAAACTGGCTGCTGCCTACATGACTTGTGATAAATCCCTAGAAAGTAAAGTCTGCTGCTGTCTTTGGAAATATCAGAAAGAACTTACTGCTAAAGGGAAAAAAGAAGGGAGGGATGACTCCCAACAGCAGCCACTGGCTCCTTACAGCTATATAAGCAACAAATCAGATCTTACATAGGCTCTCCCCAGAGCCTTCCAACCCTTCTCTTCTGTTTACACTACCTTTCGTGAAGGAGGAGAACTATTTCTGGTCCTCTCTACATTTTAAAAACCAAACGCTCAACTGAAGAAAATGCAAAGAAGTAAAGATCAATTTACTGGAGCTGGTGCCTCACAGCTCTGGAAGTTGTCTGGGCAGTTGGGAAATCTGCCTCAGCTTATTCATATGAGTGATTCAAAACAGATATTTAACATCTCTTGTCCCTTGTTCCGGGTGAATGCCTCAGAAATTGACTATTCTAGAAAATGTCACCCTTGTGAAATTGGTTGTGAAAACAAAATAAGCAAGTCAGAAGAAAATATAAAAGGAACATCCCAAGGGGAATCTCACAGCAAGTCAACAAAGTCAACAGAAAATGCCTTCACAGCTGCAATGAGTATGCCTGAGGCCTAGACACTGTAACATACTCAGGTAGCTTTTAAACTGGAAAACAAAATAAAAGGCATAATTATGAGAAGTCAAATTCTTAACACTAAGTGGAGTGTGATATCTAATTCATTGGAAATAGCCTTCTTTCAGCAATGAATTTTTTAAGGAAGAGACTATTTTACTAGTCACTTAGCTGGAATTTATTTCTTTTTTTAAAATAACATTAAGAAATTCTGATTTTAACAAGCAGAACAAGTCTGCTGTTTCTTTAAGCAATAGTTAGATAGACAGTTTACATTTACATCTACAAAAGTCATTTTTATGGTTGTTCTTTTTTCTGATTTTCAGTTACTTCCACTAAAAAGCCAAGACAATGTATGGTAGTTATAAACTTAATTGCTGTTTTTTAAGCTGACTCTATTTTAACATGTTTTACATACCCTTTGGGTATAAGACTGCTATACTCCAAGGGTGAATAGTAGACTAAGTCTTTTAGAACCAGGAATTTTTGGCTGCTTTTTCTTTATACAATACCAGAGATGAAATGTTTTTTCATCTTTAAACAGTATTCACAACTTCAAATTTTCAGTAGTGGGTTGTTTGTTTGTGTGAACCAAAGCACTGAAAAAATGTTAAATATTTCTGCAGAAATATATTGCACACAAATTTTAACTAGGCATATGAATAACTTTTTAAAAAATTCTTTTCTGTAGAAGGTGTCACCGCTTGACACAAAAATGCCATAGCATAGCATTTGCATCAGAAAGTATCTAATTTTCCAGTTGAGACAGAAATAGAAATACAGCTGTATATCAAGACTAACCCTCTTTGGGGAAATGCCAAGAATGCTTTTTCTCTTCAATTGTCATAAATACTCACTGTGAGGAAAATGCATACACATAGACACATGCTTCGCAAAACAGCTTAGCAGACATTAAATTAACTATAGTAAGGCAGTTCCCAATAAGGCAGGAAAATAGAAAAGAAAATCTCTATTTCCTTATTGTACTTATTATGGGCCTTTCCCAATACTTGACTCAAACTTAACTGAAGTAAGAAATTTTCCATGGGATCGGTCCCTTAAAATAATTTTAAGGGAATGATTCTCAGCCTATAACTTCTAGCTGATGTCTGTTGACTAATTATTTGAAAATAATTTTTCTTCCCATACTGCTATTCTAACTTTGAAGAATGCTTTTTTATACATGTTAAAAACTGCTGCATTATCTTTCTCCATCATATGCCCTTCAAAGAAAAAGAACAAAGCAAGAGAATATTGCAACATCCTCTGAAATCTGCAAGATATTTCATGACTATTCTGCAGTTATGACAAAAACGCCTGTTCACTAGTATTCTCTTTTTATGTGGTAGTTCTTTATAAATCCCTGAATAGAATGATATTAGATCTCACAAGGTGTAAAGGACAGTTTGGTATGTCCAGAACACAATTCAAACATCTTGGGAAAAAAAAAAAACAAGCTTTAAATTCCTAAAATGCAAGGAAAAACTAAAATTAGAANGGAGCCTCTGGAGAGGTTTCCAACCCACTGCATTATAACTTTTCCTATTAAACCTGGCACTCATTATTGCCTTCCTTTAAAGATACTTTTTATTTACTCCATCCATCATACAAGGTATAGTAAACAAGGCAATCTATCTGGAGAAATTTAAGATTATTCCATGTATTTCTGTGTATGAAAATATAATCTACTTTTCCCAAAAGTTTCCATTAAGAAACATGCATCACTTAAACATATAAAAGAATTTAAAATGATTCTACAATGAAAAAGAATCCTGATATGGGCTGAATATTTATTTTCTTAGTCTTATGTAAAAAAGTAATGTCAACAATAGTATTTGAATGGAACATGGACTAGAAAACATTCATATTTTGTATACTGTTTAGATTGCTTAATGTGTTTCTAAATATTTCACTAAGTAGCTTCTTTCTGTACTATGTAAAGAATAATATTTCTGGATTGTGCCTTTTCTATTATGAGACAAATAAATTGTAGCAGATTGCAGAAACCTGAAATTTAACATGTCATTTGCTTGAGGAACCTCTTTTGAAGAAACAGTTGGACATCTTCTCCTTCTGAACCACAGACTGAAATAGTCACATAACTGAAAACTATCCAACACATATATTGGGGAACTGCAGGGGCTAAGAAGAGGAAGTACAGATTCAACAAAGACACACAAAAGGGAGATGATAGTCTCTTTCCAATGGTCTCACAGGACCTTGTGAGATCCAGGTCAGCAGGATACCCTTGACAGTCCCAGATAATTCACCAAGGTGGTTCAGTCAGTCAGAAGTACTGAGGCAAATAGAACAGGAAAGAAAAAAAAAAAGAGGCAGGTTAAGGGAACAAAGGATGGACAGAAGTCTCTGCTCATTTCTGGGAGCCTTTACTTGAGATAAAATATACATCAGCCTAAGTTTAAAACAATCTTGTTATTAGAAGTAGATGCCGCCCTCTTAATAGTTCAGAACTCATGATCATAAAGAAATAAGAATCTGAAACTAAGGAAAGTTTTTTTCTCAACAAAAAATGTAACCNAAGGAAAAACTAAAATTAGAATCAATGTGATTTCATAAATGTGTCAATTCATTGTCATGAGCTGACCTAGAACAGTAAGACAACCCTAGCAATTCTTAAAATGGTAGCTAAAAGAAAATGTACTGGTTCCAAATACAAAACTCCATAAAATCAGTCCTTTCTAGAGTCCCAATAAGCAAAAGGATTCAGCAATCAAATTATGAAGAACTCATGAAAAACCAGTCAAAAGCAACAGGAAGCCAATAAACTACTGCATTTGCTTTCCAAATCATCCCTGTTTCTCCAAGCTAAGCAGCATCCCTAAGTTCAAGCACATTGAGGTTCATGACAAAAAAAAAAAAAAA
>VXBC01013303.1:22826-102384 GCA_013399945.1 Ploceus nigricollis
CTAAGTTTAAAACAATCTTGTTATTAGAAGTAGATGCCGCCCTCTTAATAGTTCAGAACTCATGATCATAAAGAAATAAGAATCTGAAATTAAGGAAAGTTTTTTTCTCAACAAAAAATGTAACCGTAACCAAACTAACATACTTGATGTTTCCAACATATCTAGTAAGATACATAAGAAATGTGTTCTCATGATGCAAATTAGGCCAATGGATTAATGAAAAATTTGAAACCATAATTTCTTTTTCTGGATAGCCAACAAAAAATATTATAGCAACCTGGCAGCAAACTTACAGGCAATAATCAGAAAGTTTAGCTCAACATCAATGTTTAAACAAAGACAGTTAGAAGATGATTGCTGTGTTACTTAACTTCTAAAGGGAGATGTAGAAGATAATAAATAAAACAGTTATCCCTTTTTATAGTCTTAAATGCATGAAGTCAGATAAAGATGAAAAGTTCAAAGATATCAGTGTGATTTTGAAATGCTGCCCTTCCACATAAAGAAAAAGGCCTTTCTTTCAAATCTGTGTGCATTGGTGACCATCACTCAACTTATGGCATGATTTTGGGATGCAAGATATCTAACACCTCTTACCTGCTCTTGTGTTGGTTCCTTGACCACTCTGTATCTTTGCTTTTTGAGGGTTAGTAGCCTTGTTCTTGTATCAAGATGAAATTCCACCTCTACCTAACTGACAAGGTTTTAATACTGCAAGCATAATTTCATTGGATAATTATGTTTGTGTTTTCACAATATGTGAAAACACAATGTGTTTTCATAATTTAGGCAACTAAATGAGCTCCTGAAATATTTGCAATTGCAGTGGAATAACAGAAACATAAAATCACAGAATGCTTTGAGTTNGATTAAGCAAGCAGTAAGGGTGGAAGGAATGGTGACAGTATATTAAACTGAGATAACCAAAAGCCAATATGCCACCTCTTTGTAGATGTAGATGCCTCCTTCTTAATAGTTCAGAATTCATGATCATAAAGAAATAAGAATCTGAAATTAAGGAAAGTTTTTTTCTCAACAAAAAATGTAACCGTAACCAAACTAACATACTTGATGTTTCCAACATATCTAGTAAGATACATAAGAAATGTGTTCTCATGATGCAAATTAGGCCAATGGATTAATGAAAAATTTGAAACCATAATTTCTTTTTCTGGATAGCCAACAAAAAATATTATAGCAACCTGGCAGCAAACTTACAGGCAATAATCAGAAAGTTTAGCTCAACATCAATGTTTAAACAAAGACAGTTAGAAGATGATTGCTGTGTTACTTAACTTCTAAAGGGAGATGTAGAAGATAATAAATAAAACAGTTATCCCTTTTTATAGTCTTAAATGCGTAAAGTCAGATAAAGAGGAAAAGTTCAAAGATATCAGTGTGATTTTGAAATGCTGCCCTTCCACATAAAGAAAAAGGCCTTTCTTTCAAATTTGTGTGCATTGGTGACCATCACTCAACTTATGGCATGATTTTGGGATGCAAGATATCTAACACCTCTTACCTGCTCTTGTGTTGGTTCCTTGACCACTCTGTATCTTTGCTTTTTGAGGGTTAGTAGCCTTGTTCTTGTATCAAGACGAAATTCCACCTCTACCTAAACTGACAAGGTTTTAATACTGCAAGCATAATTTCATTGGATAATTATGTTTGTGTTTTCACAATATGTGAAAACACAATGTGTTTTCATAATTTAGGCAACTAAATGAGCTCCTGAAATATTTGCAATTGCAGTGGAATAACAGAAACATAAAATCACAGAATGCTTTGAGTTGGAAGGGACATTAAGCTTGCTGATGACGTTCACGTTACTGATGAAGATGTTAAACAATGCTGGTCCCAGTACCAGCCCCCCAGGGAATGCCACCTGTCACTGGTTCCCACTTGGACATCAAGCCATTGACCACAACACTTTCAGTGAGACCATGCAAACAATTCTTTATCCACTGACTGGTCAACCCATCAAATTAATGTCTCTCCACTTTAGAGACAAGGATGTCATGTGGGATTGTGTCAAATGCTTTGCACAGGTCCAGGTAGAGGACATCAACTGATCATCCCCCATCTACCACCACTGTAAACGTGCCACAGAAGACCCTCAAATCTGTTAGGCATGATTTGCCCTTAGTGAAGCCATGTTAGCTCTCAGCAATCAACTCCTTATTTCCAACTCCTGTGCCTTAGCATGGATTCCAGGTGAATCTGCTACATGATCTTGCCAGGCACCAAGGTGAGACTGACCACCCTATAGTTTCTGAGGTCTTCTCTATTTCCTTTTTAAAAATTGAGGCTATATTACCTCTTTTCCAATCTGTGCTAAAGTATATTCACTTTATGTATTTGTGGAATTCAAACTCCTTTTTATAGCAAGTTTTCAAAGACCAGCCATTTGCAGCAAAACCATGGCAGAACAGCTGGATTCTCTAGTTTCCTATATGAATACTTTTCTTGCATTTTCTAATTTATGAATAGTAGCAGTTATATAACGACATAATATGTTTGAAAAATAAATTTGCAAGATGCAACTTAAATTAACTCTAATTTCAAGCTTATGTTACGATAAAAGCATTTTTGAAAAAGCTCAGTCTTCATAAAATTTTCTGAATAGTCACTTGATAAAATAAGCAAGTTCTTTTCCAGACACTAACAAAAGTTTTAAAGTATTTTGCCTATCAATAAACATTACAAGAAAGATTTATTTCCAAAAATTCCCTGAATAGTATTGATGCCTAGAGAGGCTACCTGAACAGAGGCTAGACAGTGTTAAAGGATTAAACTAGGTATTTATTAAAAGCCCTTCAAAGGATATACCTTGGACAGTACAAGAGCCTGTACAATGGCTCCACCCAAGGTGGACCCAAGATGGACCCCAGGTCACGAGTTTTCACACGTTTATAAGTTTTGGTCCATTTACATACTGGGGTTAATTGTCCAATTACAGCTCCAGGTTATGAAGTCCCATCCTCCCAGTTTGCTCTCCTCAATTCTCTGGTTATACTTTTTGGGCCCAAAGCTGCAACGGTGTCCCTGGTTCTCAGGCTGGAAAAGGATTGTTTTGTCTGACTAAACTGTGAAGAGAACTTGCTAACACTTTACATGAAGCTCAGAGTTACACACTAATGCAGTACAGCATCTAGAAAATATGAAAGCAACAACTTAAGGCATCAGTATCTTCCATCTGAGTTACTATGAGGAAGATGTTTTCCCTCAAGATGAAGGACAGAAGGATGTGGAGGATGAAGCTCCACTGTGGATATTCTGACAGAATGTTTATACACAAAATAATAACCCCCCTTACCATCACTCAGGTTACCAGTTTACATCACACCAACATCATGGTTTTCCACAGCTGATACTTGAAACAAAATTTTGCTAACACAAGGTAATCTGAGAGCCTTACACACGACCTGTTTCTAATTTAATGCTTGCCCTATCCTGCCATTTGAGATGTTAGGGAAGTTGTCTATAATTTTACATTGCACTTCATACTATGTGAGCTCCCTCTGCACTTTAGAGCTGTGAAAAGGGAGAAATAAGTGTTTCATTTATCCCCTCTCTCTCACAGAATAACTGACAAGCCCTTTACACTTCTTCAAACCAGATTTTGACAACCTGTTGTCAGACCCTGAGATCAGTAGTGGGCCTGAGTGTCCCTGCCCAGCCTACCCTGAGACCTCCTCCGCTGGGCCAGGACAAGCTCATTCTGGGGATGCCAGTCCCTGCCTCTGTGACACTGCAGAACTGCTGGGCTCCAGTTCCACCTCTGGCCCCACCTGGATGCTGCCAACGCTTGAGGCAGCCCATCTCAGCATGGATTCCTCGCACATGTGCTGCCTCCAGCCCTCTCTCGTGCCATCTTCTGCTCCTGGCTAGAGCCCCTGGCCACAGCTCACCACTGCCATGCCAGAGGCTGTTGACAGACCCCATAACCACCCCCCACGTTCACAGACTGTGAAACTGCACCCCATGGGTGAGGGCATGGGCTACGCCTGTGTCACTCTTGGGGTTGGACAGTCCACCTTCACCACACCCTGACACCTTGCTCCTCAAAAGGGTCTGAAATACAGAACAAATATTCACCAATGTCTGTCTCAAACCTGCTCATTTCAAATGGGAGAAAATTTCTCACATTTTAATACTATAAATAACCTGAGAAGAGTTGCTGCTTCCCCTTGAAAATGCATAGATTATAAACAGTTTTGTGTTTACAGAAATAATGATAAAACACTTTAGAAGTTCACTATTTTATCAATTATCTACGATATAATTCATTTAAGATGTCAGCAGACTATAAGCAATATCACATATAAAAACATTTGAGTAGCAGCAATTCAGTATGTGAGTGAGATTTCACAGGCAAGTTACTGCCTGACAAAGACAAGAGTCTATATGATGAATATTCCATTTGAATATGAACAAGGACCTGAAGAGAAATATGCATACAAAGGGTAAGGCAGCTTTACCATTTTGATACATCACCCTGTGTAGCATAATTAAAGCAGAGCAATTTCTACAAAAATTATCATCATTTAATTGCTTTGTAAAGAATTCAAGCATTAATGATATGCAACTATACCAGTGGTGAGTATAGCAGAGCAGCTCTTTCTGCTCTGTTCTGCACCCCATCAATGTAAGTCAGCTTTCCTGCAATACTGACAATCACATCACAATTTCATAAGTCCTGATCTATTATTATGAAGAGTAGAAGTGTAAAAAGAAAAAAGGATTGCAAATGGGACTAAAACTTCTCCTGTTAAAATTGTAGAGCATTTAGCTGCACTGAACAAGATAACTTCGAAACTGCCCAGACCCATCATTCCATCTGGGATGGCATTCCTTAGCCCTGCTTCATTTTTAGTGTTGATCTTGTTGCTTTGTTTAGCTAGTTCTTGAAAAGCATATCTCAATGCCTTTAATTTCTAGCCAAACTCTGCTTGCTATTTCACTGCCCTAGCACCAACCAGCTACCTGATAATCCCAACACAGGAGAAACTTTAATTGCTTCAGTGGAAAGTAGCAGATCTATGACTATTGCTTACTTTCTCAGCCTGTACTGAGATCCAAGGTCACAAAGCAGTGTAGCTGGCCTAAATAATTACTGCATTTAAGTTCCTCACAGACATTTACAGTTTTAAGCTTCTGAATAGTACTGTTTATTAATAGTGGTATTTTATGGTTTGACACTAAGAAGAAGCTCTTAGATGGTTTTAGAAGAGGCAGAGCTTCCAGTTTACCAATTATGTATTACTAATGAGAACTCATGAAATACATAATATCTGACCTTAGTGCTGTAACATCCTGATAATTAAGAATAACTGTTCCAAAATTAAAATTTCAGACTATAACAGTGGAAAATATAAATCAAGTAAAGATTTACATTTATTCAGGTCACAAGATAAGTATCACAAGTATCACGTCACAAACTAAATTGCAGTATATTTAGTATGTTGCTAGCAATTTTCATAGCTGGGAGATATTATAATGACATTCTTCAGAATCTTGATTTGAGAATAATGATCAAAAATAAAAAACCTTCTCAAAAATAACTTCTCTGGAAGATAGCAATATTTTCTCCCACCACAGAAAATATTTATGTAGCCTTTCAAAACTGGAATTTCAAATACTCATGGACTGAGAGTCACTCTGGTCTTACCTGTGGCAGATCAGGCTTGAGATTCCAAGCTGCTAACTCAAAACCTTCAGTCTTCAAATGGATGAAATGCACATCAGAAATAACAGGAGAAAATACTGTAACCCTGGGACTCTTTCTTTCCTATGTGTTAAAGTGTTAAAACTATTAAGCCAGAACTTGTCTCCTTTTGCTTCTTTTTCCAGGCCCCTGGATTTAGCATGCACAGCTGCACAGCACCGTGTTTTCTCCAGAAATTATAGAGATTGCTGTCATCAAAATAATTGGATGAGGCATTTGGGACATGTGGGTTCAACTCCTTCAAATCAAGAAGACTTACAGAACAATGCTTCCATTTCCTGGGCATGTGCTGTACTTCCATAACACATACACACATTGTGTGCTTTCAAAGGAACAGTTTGTGACGAGCAAAATGTTAACTTGTAAAATAAATGCAGCAAATGTTTATGGGTAGCTCATTCAAAACTATTCTGTTAATTTCTGCCCTGTTGTACTGGGTAGAATGATTCCCATCATACTCTAAACATAAAAGTGGAGCATTCCATAAAATTTTATCAGCTCCTATTGTGAAAGCCTCCAGGAAGCTTTAAAAGCTCACCAGAAATGCATCTAGTTTCCACAGAATTCAAAACTTAGCATAAGTGTATTTGCCCATGAATCTATGCTATTGACTGACTGCTATTATGCCAATAAATCATAAATACAAAATCTATATGAGAATAACACTGCTGAGGTTTTACTTCCTTGAGAAATTATGTCTAAAATAAAAGATTTTTGGTGCACTCTAAAAATACATGCGACAACAGTTGATGCTTATATTATTTTACAGAGGGTTTTGGATTGTAGTACATACTCCCCATAGGCACACTGAGAAAGAACATGATCACTCCCTCTCCAATAGCAGCCACCCCAGCCTCTATAAATGAACTGGGAACACAGTATTCTTTGGATTACTTCTGACCCACAAGAAGTGACAGTCACCTGTCTGTTCCTGCCTCTCAGTTGCTTGGGGCTGTTATGCTCACACATCGATTGAGGGATTAGAAGTGGATGCAGATGCAAGGTTAATTTATTTCACAGGCAGTGAATTTCATACCACACACACAAATCTTATTAACTCTTCATTGACTATAACACCAACAGATTAATAAGAGCTATAAGAGGAATTAAGTAAACCAGAAGTAAAACAGTTTATGGGGTTGCATTACTTTCTTTTTTTTTTTTATTTTCTTTTTACATTTAGTTAAAGGAGATTATTCTCATGAAAAATTGTGAACTAGAGCTTCCAAAATCAATTCTGTAAGGAAAGTCTCCCTTTGTTTCATCAGAATGAACAAAGGCCAATACTCTGGAAGGCCAGATACCAAATGGACTTCTACACTTCCTGTTGTTAGCTCAGCATTATTTATTAATTGTTTACATGATGGGAAAAATATTTTGATACATTTCCAGATTAAACAAGGTGGGATGATTTGCATAACTTTTTGAGGTCACTGACAGCATTGAAAGTTACGTTGACAGACTACAGAAATCATATTAAAAAAAAAAACTCCAGAGAAGCAAATGTAAATTGACAAATTAAGAAGATCTAATCAACCAAATGCAGGGAGGATGAATAACATCTGGCTACATATTGGTTCTGTAGGAAAGGATCTATCAATTATAGTAGATTAGAAGCTGAATACCACTCAGCCTACACTTCCTAAAATAAAGCTGACATCCTGAGATGTGCACAGAGCAGGGTAATTGTAGAACCTTTATCTTCAGGCTCTAAAAATACTTTAAAAAGTACATTCAACATTTATACACAATGACTGAGAACAGCTGACCTTGATACTGGGCAGTGGAATAGTTTAATTCCATACTTTTGATTGTATGAAACTTCCTCCAAAAATTAGAGCTGGATGTCTATGAAGTCCACACATTCTGGAAAACACTTCTTCAAAACAAACAAACAAACAAGGAATATAAGAGTTGTTTAAGAGGGAGAGCAAGAGTGTAAAGCATAGACAGTGGTCAGTTCACCAGTGCTGGCAGCAGCCACTGCCCAGAATGTGTCATTTTGAAACAAATGATGGTACTATGAGGAGTCATTCAGCAGCCAATGCAGTCATAACAGGTAGAAATACTGATTTTGTTTCACCTGTTCAACATTATTTGGAGACAACAAGCATTCCTAGAATAAATACTGCCATTGCTGATGTTTGCCCACCATTTTGGGATAAGAAATTCTGAGGTGGATCTAAAAGACCCACACGCTTCATTTGCTATGGCATTGTGGCTCATTACAGTGTGTAGAGGAAAAAAGAAAAAGAAAAGAAAAAGAAAAGAAAAAGAAAAGAAAAAGAAAAGAAAAAGAAAAGAAAAAGAAAAGAAAAAGAAAAGAAAAAGAAAAGAAAAAGAAAAGAAAAAGAAAAGAAAAAGAAAAGAAAAAGAAAAGAAAAAGAAAAGAAAAAGAAAAGAAAAAGAAAAGAAAAAGAAAAGAAAAAGAAAAGAAAAAGAAAAGAAAAAGAAAAGAAAAAGAAAAGAAAAAGAAAAGAAAAAGAAAAGAAAAAGAAAAGAAAAAGAAAAGAAAAAGAAAAGAAAAAGAAAAGAAAAAGAAAAGAAAAAGAAAAGAAAAAGAAAAGAAAAAGAAAAGAAAAAGAAAAGAAAAAGAAAAGAAAAAGAAAAGAAAAAGAAAAGAAAAAGAAAAGAAAAAGAAAAGAAAAAGAAAAGAAAAAGAAAAGAAAAAGAAAAGAAAAAGAAAAGAAAAAGAAAAAGAGGAAAAGGAAAAGGAAAAAAGGGAAGTTTCAGGGAAGGGAAGGGAAGGGTTTAGAGGAGATGAAAACAGTTATTACATCAGTGTCATTTGTTTACAATAAAATGTGATTTAGGAGAGTGAAAAAAATTCAGAAATAAAGGATATGTTAAATTAAAGATTTTTATCTGCAGGTATTGTGTCAAGCAGAGACAATCATGTTTGAAATGCCCCCATAGTAACTTCCATCCTTAGTCTCACTGGAGAGAATATAGGGAGAGTGTAAAAACTCAGAGTGAGGTGCCTCACAGATCTGCATTAGATCCCATTTAAACAGAAGATACAGGTATAATATCCTTGCTCCAGCCATTGACCATTATTCATTGCCTTACACATCCTGCTCACAGTTGTGCACACTTGACTGTTTTGTGATACTTAATAGCTGCAGTCATTGCATACAATGGGGCCCAGCTAAAGGAGTTAGGACATTCTTTACTGAGGTTTGTCCATTTAGGACAGAAGCCTATTTTCTGTTTAATGTGCATGCATTGTCAGTAATTATGTGCAAATGAACAGTTAATGAACACAAGTGTAGTAAGAAAATCCTGAGGTTTTAGCAATTGAAGATCTTAGCACAGCTCTAATGGAACAAGTATTAGCTGTTCACCAAGAAGCTTTTAGCTCTATTATATACAAGCCATTAGATACTGACAGAGTTTTGACTATTATCTTGTCTCAATCAACTAACTTGAACTTCTTCATTGCAAGAGTGCTGAAGCACTGGAGCAGGTTGCCCAGAGAAGCTGTCAGTGCCCATCCCTGGAACTGCTGCAGGCCTGGCTGGACAGGGCTTGCAGCATCCTGGTCCAGTGTAAAGTGTCCTTGCCCAAGGTAGGTGTCCTGGGTTTACTGTATGATGCTTTTATCCCCAATCGTCTGCTCTGTTTTATGCTGAATAATAAGTTTTGCACCTTTAAGACTTGTCCTGACAGTGAAGGGGGGAGAGAAGAAGCGGGCACTTTGTTTTCAGGAACTGCACTCCCTCCTCCACATTCCTGCTCCTGGACTGTGTTGTCTGCGGACAGACGGACTGCGGGACAGAGCTCTCCTTTGCTTTTAGTTAGTTTTAGCTAGCTGAGGCGAAGAAGTTCCCTGGACTGTGGTTTTNACTTCAGTTTGTAAATAAATATTTTTTTAAATGTGCTTTGGTCCCATGTCAATCAATTAATTTCCAGCTTTTAAAGTAGAAGTCATGATAAGCATTTGGCATTCTCTGGTATACTCTGGGTTTTGTATCTGCTGTCAGATAGTCCTTGAAACTTTTTATTTTTTATGAAATCTTATAAGCATATGCAGTATTTCAAGATATTTCAGTCTACAATATCTAAAAACTAATCTGCTACAAGGATAGGGGTTTTTTAGGGATCTATATTTGGACAGGCAAGGTAATTCCCTTAGTTTAACTATGTGTACAAGTTTTAGTCTTTCTTGCAAACTTACTTAAAGAACAGAATATCAAAAAACTTTGCTGAAACATATAATAGGTTAAGCAGAGGACAATTCCCAGAGAAATGGAGATGCTGTCTACCCTGACAAAAACCCTAATAGTAAGGTTATTTTTAAGCAATTGTTAGGTCTATGCATGCTCTGCAGGGCAGAATATATCCCTTTCAATACTACTGATTTGAGGGCTTGTCAATGCTAACTACTTTGTCCAGAGAATGCAGAGGTAGATTATGAGTTTATGACTCCTACTTACCAAGAGAGCTGATAGCTTATTCTTAGCACTGCTACTAACTCTTATGCCCACACAGATTCATGAAAGCAATTTAATTAGATATGAATTATCAAGGGTTCTCAATTGTTTACTTATTGCAGGTCAGGTAACTAGTAAAAAGGCTGCCTCCTGCACAAAAACACCTCACCATTTTTTTTTGAAAACAGGATTCAATTTACTTTTTTTTTTTCCGGAGAACTTGTTAATTATAGAGCTAATGTAAGTTATTTATATAGCTAATGTAGCTATATAGCTCTGCAGTTATTTATACAGCTGATGTAAGTTAATTATATAGCTAATGTAGAGTGAAGCTACGGTTTCAACGATGAACAGAGCACCCCAACTTGCATTATGACAGAAATACTCATTTGCCTCCTTCTCAGTTTTATGACACAAAGCATAGAGGAACATATATGACCGTACAGGGCTAAGGAACATCAAAATAATCTTTAAATCTCTTACTGCACTGCATTTATTTTTTTCTTTAAAAACATTAAACACATTGTGTGAAGCAGTGTCTTCTGCTCTGAGCAGACTCACTGGGGGCACCATGAGGGCTGCATGTCCCCATGGGCTGGGGCTGTTGCAGGGCTCCCCATGTCCCACGCCCCAGCCAGGAGCAGCTGTGGCACCAGGGCAGTCCCAGCCCCAGGCACTGGGCACCTCCCATGGGGCCACTCTCAGGGCCAGGTAGTGGAGCCTGAACCCAGGGCTCAATTCCTCCACAAACCTGCACAAATGCCACTGCACAGGCCTGTGTATAGAGTAGCTGCACATGAGTTAATTAAGGCTTTTTAGAACAATACCAAAATATTACGGAAGTTTACAATCCACTACACTCTTCTACAGGCTTAATCTTTTCAAACCACATAAAAACATTAACTTTTCTTTACTTCTAATAGAAATCCAGTGCAAAAAGTAGATGAATGTATGCACTGAGGAAGATCTATTTCCAACTTTTGGTTTGATCTACTGAATCAATAGGGTCTTTATTTCTAACGCTATTTTTACTCTGTCCTCCATCATGCTTCATAAGCTGAGAAAACACTTGTACCAAGGGCCTTCTGAAGGACTAGCCTGACAGAAATATCAGTATATTCTCATATATTGGAGATCTGAAGCACTACTCAAGGAGCTACGAGAACTAAAGTATTAACCACATTCAAGAAAAAACATATTTTCTCTGCTCTGCGTCTGGAAGTACAGGCAACTGCTCCAAGGACAGCAGTTCCCAAAGCAGAGTCAAAAAAAACCACTTGTTTGAAGAAAAAGACACCCCCTCCTCACAAAAAAAAAAAAAAAAAACAAAAAAAAAAAAAAAAAAAAAAACAAAAAAAAAAAACCCCAACAAACTATAGGACTTTTAATGGCTGAGAGAAAGAACTCTTAACAGCACAGGGACAAATACAGCAGAATCAGAGGAGGAGCAGACGGAGGCTTGAGGCACTGCTGCAGACACTGCACAGTCAAACAGGAGTCTTAAAACATTGTCTTGCTCCATCACGCCCTGCCTGTGGTTCCCTTCATCTTGTATATGCACTTTGTTCTAGTTAAGAAATTCTAAATGTTGTATTTTTTTTTTGCTGGTGCATCTCCCAAGACAGGACAACTGGGATCAATGTGGTGATGTGGCAACTTAAAAGCTTTGCAGAGAGTTCTAAAGAGAGGGTGAAAGGCAGGAAAGTCAGGTTATAATACCTCACCATAAATGAAGTGGCTAATTAGCAGTGCATGAAACAGAAGGTATGGTAGAAGTCAACGCAAGATGCCATTCAGACTCTTCAAGTTTTAAACACAGGGACTCAAAATAATGAAACTCTACAGCAGTTTGACAGGTGTCCACCAAAAGAAATTTAACTTCAATTGTCACAGGTAGATGGTAGATGAAAAGATTGGCACACTAAAGTAAAACAAGTCAGATCCAACATGAAGATTACAGTGTAGGTACATCCTTATGGTTACTTTATTAAATATTTGTCTTCCAAACCCATTGAAGGAACATAAATCTTCCCTAGATTTTAACTCCTAATTTTTTCCTGGTTTGATTCTACAGTTGAGAAACATCTGCTGAGCTGTTCTACTTCCACTTTTGCCTCTACCTGACTTTGGGCCAGCACTGAGCATACATTTATTTCCCTGAACTGCGTGGGCGTGCTATTTGCTTTTACTGTAAACGAGGAATCTTCAAGGAAGCATCAGATGATGTGAGAGAGAAAGAAGAGATGGAAGTAGGTAATAGAGCTACAGACGCCACCACTTAGGTCTGCTAGGACTCTCTGAACCTTTGGTTTAACTTGCTTATGAAGCTCATGATGCCATTCTTTTATCTTGCTGACTAACCTGACTTACTGCAATGTCTGAGTGTAGCTTTGCGTCAGCAAAGCAAGCTAGGGGACTGGGCAATGCATTTGTTAATTCTGGATTAATATCCTGGGATATCAGGCAGCAATGAACTATCTGTATAGTGCACAAACAAGTCGTTCTCTTCAGATAAAACAGTCACCCCAGAAGAGAATTACATTTTTAGCTTGCTGAGAGGTCCTGACTCCATGCATACAAAAAGAGTTCTCCTCAAATATCCAGTGTTTGTGAAGCAGTTTCTGAATTTAAAATACTGCATTTGAACCAACAGAGCAAAGACCTTGAATTTAAGGGTATGCTTAATAAGACTTTTACTAAACAAACTAAATCCTAGTTTGATTAGTCTACAGTATTTTCATTTTGTAAGTAGATGAGGGAAAATATTTTTCAATAAACATGGCCTAAAGAAATTTTGTAGTACTATGAACCTGACCAAATCAGAATGCTGTCAAAGTCATGGTTTTTTTTCTTTTAAAAAGTAAAAATAAAGAGATAGAAACACCTCCTCTGACTTGCTGGTCACACTTTTTCTTGATAACACCAGGACAGTTGGCTTTCTGGGCTGCAAGCACACAGTAACAGCTCATGTTGAGCTTCTCAACAAGCAAAAACCCCAAGTCCTTCTCCTCAGGGAAGCTTTCAATCCATTCACTGCCCAGCCTGTGTTTGTGCTTGGGATGTGTTTGTGCTGCTGTGACCTAGGGGCAGGACTTCGTGCTTAGCCTTGTTGGACTTACAGTTGGTTTGCACAGACCCACCCCTCGAGCCTGTCAAGGTCTCTCTGGATGGCATCCCTGCCCTTCAGCACACTGACCACACAACACAGTTTGGTGTCATTGGCTGACAAACTTGCTGAGGGTGTCCTCAATCCCACTGTCTGTGTCACCAACTAAGCTGTTAGACAGCTCTGGTCCCAGCACTGACCCCTGAGAACACCACTTGTCACTGGTTTACACTTGAACACCAAGCTGCCAACCACAACCCTTTGAGTGTGGCCATCCAGTCAAGTCCTTACTCACCAAGTGGTCCATCCATCAGATCCATGTCTCTCGATATAAACATGTATTTAGACAGGGAACAGAAACTGTGACACGTATCTAAAGCTGTTGCTGTTATAAGAAGTATTGGCACATGTCAATACTTAGAATGAAAATAAGCTATGAAAACTTCACTGTAATAATTTAGTAAACCTTTACTGATGTATTATTTCCTACTGAATTATTAAAAATATATTGTCAAAATTAAATATACAAGATTTTGTTTGTTTGGTTTACCTTAGCTAGGATATTTCATGCATCTCTTCCTCTAAACTGCACATTAAATGGAGGTTTTGCAATGATGTCCACATATTATCTTCTCTGCTTCATCATCCACACCAAATTGCTGATAATTTTGTCTCCCCATTGTGGAAAATATCAGTATTACAGCCAAGAAAGTCCTTCCTCTGACTGTTGCTAGTTTAGAATTACTTGGTTTACAGTTTTCTCAACAAGGTCAATTCTCCATTATTTGTGAACATATATAATTCCCAATGGGAGTTTTTTAGATAACAAGAATGACATCCTTCAAATTGTAATCCCTTTTCATCCCAAGTAGTTGAAAGTTTGGACTGAAGAAGAGCAGATTGCAGGTCTCATTTAAATTCATTAATGCTGTTTTGAAATAATTTAGTTGTTTTATGTATTACAGCAGCTGCTAGTGTAGCTTAAAATAAAATGGGAAGGGACCATTCTGCTTTCAATAGAACAGTCTTTATGAGCTTGAATTTGGGAGAGACATCATGCTATCTTTGATGACTGTTCCCTGGATGACTATCTCCCTAACAACAGATGATGCTTGTGTGATATTGTGTGAAACAAAAGGGCTTCAGTTGGTAATCCTTCTCTCAGCACAGTTTGATTACCAAAACAGGCAAGACAAGGAGCCAGATTACTGAAAAGAGTTATCCTCTCACCACCACTCCAAAACCAAATCTGAGGATCTTACTCAGAAGAACTTATTAGAATCCAAGAGACCAGTTTTAGGATTAATAGATCTCTCTTGTTTTCCTTTGCCCTTTTTTTAAAGGCAAATAGTTTCCAAGAAGATGAGAATTCCTGTTTTGTTCCTAGAAGCTGAAGTGTTGACCAAAGTCTCTGAAGACATCTGTATAAACTCCACCAGAATAAACTCACTTCGGATGAGAGCATAGACATAAAAACTCAAGGACTTCTTCATAATTTATTTTCTTGTCATGATGACCTTTTGCAATTAATTGTTCTCAAAAGCATTTGTTTTCCAAATGCTACCCTTCACTAAAATGAGTAATCTGATAAAGAAACAAAGCTTTAAACATATCAACAGTACACATTAATATTTTTCTGGAAATCTAAATATTTCCTTCACTCTTTACAGCTCATACAGATCCGAAGATGTACTCTCAAGCCACTAGCTCATAGGTCTATTGCTGAGTACTGCTCTAGATAAATATAACATAATGTTTGTTATTTAATGAATAAAAAACCAAATAATTTGTTGATTTCTATAAGAGCAGACTCTATCCAGAACATGAAGGGCAGACTTGGAAAGAGAGTGGAAACACTCTGACAGCTAAACAAAAAACGGTAAATTAAAATGGAAAAGAATGAAAAATTAAAAAAAAATACACTAACAAACAACCTTGAACAAAAATATTTGCCAATGTCATGCCTATTCAAAGGTTGAAAAATAGAAGCAAAGCTTATTCAAATATATTCTGAAATACAACCCTTGTGAGGGCCTGAAAGGAGTTCATGACATCTAACAATTAACCTTCACAAGGGATGTGACACCATGCCTTTAGATTTTTATACTTTAAGCAAAAAATCAAAAGAAAGTACTGATCTCTCTGAGAACCTGTCTAGAGATTCCATTTTCATAGAAAAACACATTTGTCAAACAGCATCACTTATTTTTAAGCAAAGAACAATGAGTCACTTAGGAATTTGAACCAGAAAAAATCACAGTAATAAAATTTTTTCAAGCTTTCACATGCTTCAGTGTTTGGGCATGTGACTTCTAGGAAGGTAAACGTGGAAAATCCTGAATAATTCTGCTAAAATGCTGTTTTGACCAATCTCTGACCTTTCAAACAAATCAATTAGCTATAAAAGTGTGAATGCTTTGCTTACAATTGCATCTATATTTTAGGAAGTGCTAGAGTAAACATAATTTTGGTGTTTAATACCAGCCTAATAAATTCTGAGTGATTATAGCAGAGTGGACAAGAGAATAAATCAGCCAAAATTGTAATTAAACGCTAAAGTGTTTTAAGATCCTAGAAGTGAGGAAGTGTGTGTGGAAAGAAGAAATATCAAATTACAAAAGGGCCCAAGAGGAGGGATATGCTGAGCCTTGCAGGGAATATCCATTACAGTGCATCATTCCTTGCAGGCTGTGCTATGGAATCAGCAAGAATGCACTCTGATCTTATCTTTAATATGTGGCATAATTCTGAGTACACCTTCTCTGCTACAAATGGAAGAGGATTTTTAGATTCATGTTTGATTGACAAATTTTGACCTTAATTTAGGAAAGATTTTTGCATTTAGAATAATATCAATAAAAGCAAGTGTCTTTTCTTTTTATTAACTTATTAACTTCTTAACATCTTAACCTTTTATTCCCTATTTCTGCTTGTTAAAATGAAAATTAATAAATGCTGAATTGTTTCGTGTTTAGGATGACAGAAAGATTTAGTTTTAATTACTGGTAAAATTGTTCATATACACTCATCACTTATTCATTTTAGCACTGAGTGTTTCCCTGTTTTCCCATGCTTTAAGATTTATTGAACATGTCTTCAATTAAAAATTACAAATTACATATATTCTGGGTATTTCTAGAAAGAAAATATTTACTATGCATGTGTAAAATAAAAAAAAGCACATGAATTAAGTGCTAGTCTCTTTAATTTGCTGATACTCAGCAGTAAAAGACACAGTAAACAATTAAAACTGGAGTGAACAGAAAATCTCTGTAGTCAGAATTTGCTTGATCTCTTCCTTCACCATTACAAAGGGCAAAACAATGGGCTGGCAAAGTATAAATCTGTCAGCTCACAGCAACTGGGAATCAAGGGAATTAAGAATGACCTCCAAAGCATGCCTTATTCCTAGACAGTCCCTGCTAAATTGAAATAATGTTATGCCATTTGGGTTTTAACAACCCAAATCACATTTTGTATTTCTTCTCCAACGTAGCAATAAAAAGAATATGAAAATTACTGGGCTAAGCTTTCAGGAAATCACCAGTGACCCACTTTATAAAAGAATGCTGCCACATTGTCATGAAATGATTGTTGGGCTTAGAACTTTGAGTAACTGTGGTGGTTTTTCTAAGGAAGTGTTAGTTTAAATTGCTAAGCCCACTGAATAGCCACAAATCATTAAAAGGTTTTTTTTAGTTTAATGACATTATTTATCTTCACACTACGAACTGTACTTGGCAGCAGATTTCAAATGATACACATCTTATCATAAAAGTAGAGAATAATCTCCTAACACAGAAAATGTCTGATTTTAATACTAGAAGCTGCATAACCACTCAAGGGCTATTGCAGAAGGTTGAGACTGTAGAAACCTAATCTAATAACAGAAACAAAGGAGATCAGTTGGAATCATGACATTCCATGGACTTTTTCAAAATGCTTCTTTTCACAGGATTATAAAATAAAATAAAATAAATGTAATGCAGAGAGGAAACAATAACTTTTTCAAAGTATAATCTCTATGGTAGCACTAACAATAGCTGTTCATTTCAAAGAACAAATAGTTCTAGGCAATCTGATTTTTTAATTCTTCTTTTTTTCTTTTCCCAAGAAGATCATTATGTCTTTACACCCCTGCAGCAGATTAAAAGTAGTAAAAAACCATGCCCTTAGTATACTGAGGTTGGCGTGGCACAGCAGTTGAGTTTCACCAATGACACCTCTTTGGTGGCCTCTGGATAATACATTCTTCTAGATAAGGCACCAATATAAATATATTCCTCTACAGAATGCCATAGAGCAAATTTCTTCAGTATTTTCCTTTCTCCTTCATTTACATGGGAATTCAACATGAAAGATTTGCTTTCCCCTCTCCCTGTGTATTGTCCTAGGGAAACAAGAAAATTAGAATAATGTTGAAATACTTAGACCTCCCTGCCCCCTTTTAAAAAACTGAAACTTTTTGATGGGGGTTGAGTATTTTTGAAGATCAGTAGAATATAAGATTCTCCAGTAACTTTGTTAGTTCCTAACACAGAGGAATAAACTGCACACATTTCCAGTGGATTTTTGCCAATGGAGAGTTGCTTCCCGGTTCCTGGGCTAGCAGCTGTCTTCTTGATTTCTGGCTATCTTACTTAGAACTTGTTTCTATGAAATACAATTGTTCCTGTACTCCTCAAACATTTCCATTCCCAGACTGACATCCCTGCTAGTATATGTCCCATAGGTTAGTGCAAAATAATCATGCTGCTCCATGAAATACTGATGAAATGGAAATGGACCAAAATATTGAAATCCCTTTAGAAGGGATATACTTGTCATAGAGGCAGGAGGCTTATAAATTGTATTTAACTATCTGTTATTTAGTTGAGAAAAACTTCATCAGGAACAGAATCAAGCATTTAAGCTATTTCAGCCCTTTGCTCAGTGCCATGTGTCTCTGTCCAACATGTTAGACATTCACAAGTTAACATCCTGTCTATACAGAAGCTCAGTCTGCAAAACTCAGCATTTTCTTTCATTTACTTCTCATCAAATAGGTTGGTATTCTGAGATTTATAATGTGATGCTAATTTTTCTTAGTAGAAACATGGAAATTTACATTCTTTTAAAAGTTACATTACTTTCCTTTCTATCCATTCCTTCCTAAGGCACTGAGAAGGACTATTTAGTAGCCACATCTATCTTCTTTTAAAAAATAAAAATGGAGAAAAATAATGGGGTAAAGGTAAATAATCTTTCTCAATTTATTCTTGCAGGCCTGTGGTATTTACTGAAGTTTTAAAGGCAAAGAGAGCTCAATCTCACAACCATTACAAAGACAGGAATATTATTTAGGTGAAGTTAGAGGCTGGCTTTTATTTTAAAAGAAATATGCTAAGACAGCTTAAGCAATTCTGCTGGCCACAGTGCTCTGCAAATTACATTTTACAAGCTGTCTAATGCAGATGAGACAGAAAAAGCTGTACCAAATTATTTTTAATGCATATAAAGGATTCATATTGAACAAAAAATAAATTAATCCAAGTGAATGAGACCTGGTGTGTGTAAACAATGTAATTGAACTATCCTCATACAATATTTCTTCCCATGTTATAGTCAATTTTCTGACCGTTATAATAAACTCTTCATGAAGTAAATAAGCAGCTAGAAGGTTTTCATTTATTTGTCAATTTATTTTCAAAAAAAGTGTTTGGAGCTATAAAACATCTAAATTACAGATGAAAGTACATTGCAACTATAGTAATTCAGATGGGCTTTATCACACCAAGAAAGCTAAGTTAGTTTTGTGGGTAGCAGAACTGCAAAAAAGAGAAGTTTGGTAGTGTTACACGTGACACGGAGCAGAGGAGTGCAGTTTTTTCACCGTTGCCCTTATTTGTAAACTGGCAATTTCACCTTAGGAAGGTTGTTGCAAATGTGCACCAGCGTAAGAGAAGTAACACCGAGTTGTTCTGTTGTTTTCCTTGTATGGGAAATGGAGTAGGGAAATAAGTTCTTATCACCTTAGGATAGTCTTGACACATACAGCAGGAATTATACAGCCTGCTAAACAGACACATGGGCTAAACAGCTGAAAATATGCTGCAGACAGCTGATATTAAAAACCCACAGCAGCAAGTTTGCATCTAATGAGGTGACATGTACAAGCTTAGCAAGTATTTGAGTCACAGTGTTACTGGTATAAATTTGCCCTATTTTGCTCACTTGCATGGAGCTGTGAAAATGTCTGTGGCAGAGTGTGAGCAGAGGTACATTCTCATTTTACAGTGAAGAAATACACATTTGATTCAAATGGCCATGCAAATACCACAGATGTTTTATAGGCTGACTTTACAGAATATAAATAGATAGTAGACTTAATTATTCTGGTTCCACAACATTTTGACTGATGCACTTGTTCTTTTGGAATTGACTAAACCAGGAACGATGTTCAGATACCCCAACATAATTCCCATGCATGATAACATATCTTTGCATGGTAAGGGCACAGTGGTTTTCTCCATCAGCAGTAGATCTCTGTCTAATACTGAGATCCCATATGCTACTTGTAGCTCCTGCCAAAAATCCCACTGTACCGTGGAGAGAAATTCAGCATGGAGAATTGGAGCTCCCGAAGGACAATGCTTATTACAATAATACTCTGAGGGGAACTGCTTTGTAGAGCTGGATATTTGCAGGAAAACACTCATTAACTCAGTTTGTTCAAATAACAACGAAGACACCCCCACTCCCAGCATCACTCCCTTTTTGCTTCACACACACATGCACTCACTCATTCACAAGTGTAACTGCTTTCCAAAGACTTCTTGACTTAATAATTTTCTAAGAATCATTTAATTGCATTCAGTGGAAGATAAGGATATGGTTATGTAGTTAAGTAATTCAAAGGACGGGAACTAAAAAAGGAAATTACATTCCTCCTTCAACTGGCAGCTTTGTTTAAATGTAAGGCTGCATGTGAAGCACATCCAAAAGCCAGATGATGCAATTAGCTAATAGCCACTATTGACATGTAAAATCAATTTATGATAGCTATCATAGCAAAGCCAAGCCAGATAACGCACTAGATTGTGCACCATTCACTTTGAAAGTTTTATCATTATTGGTATCATAGGGAAGACAAATTCTGTGTACAGCCTGTTTGTATATGTACAGTGGGTACCCATCAGCCATGACACAATATAACCTAGAATGCAGCCAGCCTACTATTGTCCTTGAGAGACTAGAAAATTCAGCTTTGGCACTGCTGTTTTGCAAATAGTTGCCTCCAGTTTGGAGAGCAGAATTCTTTGGTAAGGTCTACTGTGAGACAGAGCAGTGTTGCAGAACAGTCTGGGGCTAAGTGCCAAATATGACCTCAGTTCTTGCCCCAACAACGAAAGTCATTGTTAAGACTGGTACTGAAAATGTTCACATCTTCTTTCTTCTACTATCAGCAAGAAATCTATAATTAGACATTTCTTCCTTGAGAACAAATGCTGTAAAGTGAGGTAAACAGCAAAGCTCAACAGCATTGAAAAGAGAGTTATAATATTAAAAACTAGATAGATTTGGTTTTTCATAAAAATTGTGTGTCAGTTTATAATTGGCTCTCTACTGCTTAAGCCATACACTTGTCAGCTTTCAAAATGTATATTCACAGCAGGGAGCACTCAGCTAGAAGGTTTTATCAGATGAAGCTAAGGCAAACCTTTAGCTGGAGGGCAGAATACAATTGTCAAGAACCATGCAACCTTAAAGCATGTGAGTAATTGTGTTGTATCTGGGCGTTTTAACTTCAACAGGACTGTTTGTGCAAGTCAAGATTATACAAGTGGATAAGCATTGGTAAGTCAGTCCCAGTATGTGCATTCTTTGAAGTGTACACATTTCTAGAATAGAACTGGGAACATGTCTCTGGCATACAGAAGTAGACTATAGGTTTTTATTTTGCAACACTGAGGGTGTGCTAAAGACAAAATGAAATTATCATGAAATTATATGAAATTATCATGTTATCAAAAACTGTATCACAAAATTATTTTCAAGCATGTTATAAATATTCTTTAACACTTCAGTATTACAAAAGTTATCGACACAAATTTAATATCTCCAGAATTCCACCTATTTCAGTGAGAATGCAGAGTATATAAACCAGCACAAAACATGTTTTTCTGCATTCTGTACGCATGAAACGATAGTATCAAGGAGACAAGAATAAAGTTTTTGAAAGGAAACAGCAGAAAGAAATAGATATAGATCTGCTTTGTATGTTAGAATCTTTACATGACTGATAAGATTGAACAAGCACTGAATAAATCATTTCATTTTCTGTGTACATTGATTTTACTCAGCTTTCAGATTAGTGTAGATAACACAGCAAAAGATTTCAATGAAAATTAAACTAAGGAGACAATGTCTCCCTAGTGTGGAATAAATTAATGCCTTCACTGGGAAAAGCTATATAGCATTCAACAGAAAGTAAATCCCTCACCTTGAAACAGCAATACAAGGTGAGTATACAGAAAGGTGAAAAATAAGAATCAATACAGTCAGACAGAAGAATAAGAACTAAAAGATAGCGTGCATTGTGGTAGAATTCTCGTATTTTCCAGTGTTTTCCCAAAATTCTTATTTTCCTTGGTTTGTTAAGAAATAAAGTTTGCCTTTGCTTCTTTTTAAGATTCATGATGAACAATTTGCATCCTTCCTCAGAGCTAAATATTTTTCATGAAGCAATTCTACATATGCAAAGGAAGAAAAATATTTTTCTGTTTTCATGACAGCTGTTCTTCCTGTGACCAGGAACATCACAAAGAACAAAAGTACTTACCCCAATTCTCCCTGACAGGCACAAAAAGCAAATAAAAAAAAATCTCCTGCATGAATTCTGACAAACACTGGAGAAAATCTATCTCCAGACAACTACAAGAGTTTTAAATTCATATTCTATGTTTCATGTCTGTATGATCCATCATTTCCCAAGACCTCCTCCACTCTCATATCCCCTTGGAAAACATGCCTCCACGGCACCTCCTGTAACAGCTTGGAGCAGCTGAGAAACAAAACCACCCACAGTGTTGTGATGTCCCTTAATCTTGCAGGTGAGTGTGTGTGATGGATGGACTTGAGCTGTCTGAGAAATCCAGTAAAGCCTAATTATGTTTTCTGTTTCCTAAGGATACATCTGCAGCAGCACCACTTGCAGCTCTCTGGCCTCCCTACCGTTCCCTTCCAGCTCCCACCAGAGCTCCCTGCGAGTGTTCCCTGCAAAGCTCTCGAGCAGGAAGGCAGGTTAGAGGTTCCACACCACACAGGGCCTTCTTACCTCAGCAGTGAGGCTCTCCAAATCTGTGTAAATGGAACTTGCAAAACCAATGCTAGCTCTTATACAGAAATCATTTGGAAACATGTAACAGAATTAGTTTTTCATGATGAATACAGGTACTAGACACAAGTGAAGATTGAACATTTGGCTGTATTCTAGAGCAGTATAAGATTTTAGTTATTCATGGTAAAAAAAATCCCTAATGTTGTTTAAAAAGACTCAGGAACATAGAACTTACATTCCTTTTTCTCCATTTTAGGTGAAATGAAGAAGAAATGTTGAGTTTGTTAACATAGAAACATCCTAACCTTGAATAATCAGGTCAGTGAACTTTATGTCAAAAAGGCAGTAGCAGGTAGCAGTACAGAGCTGCTGACTTCTCTAATAGAGATTTACTGGAGTGGCAACATGAGTCTTACCAGTATACATGACAGTTCTTTAATGAAACTATTCACAACTCCACATTTCCATTACTCGCAAGCATCAGTGCTTTATTATTTATAGAATAGTTTCCTTCTCCTCTAACCTTTTCTGACATCCATAGCTCCTGCTTAGTCTGTGTCATCTGTGCTTCTTAGTCTTCTTTACTTTTGACCATCTTCCCAAAACCATTTGCTGCTGGTCTTATTGCTTTCTCCATCCACCATACTGTTCAAATCTCTTCCCTTCCCTCTGGCACTACACAATTACAGGGTTTCTGTGTGACCACAAATGTCTTTGCCTATACCTTCAAGCAATGCAGGACCTCCTGGGGGGAACAACTGCAAGGAATTCCTGTTCAATTCCTGCAGTCATAAGCCATGTGAGGTCAGAATAAAAATGCTCTATAAACATGAGCGGCTTTGCAGCATATGCAGACTGATTAAACCTAATATGCATTTTCACATAGGATATGCTATATATAAGAAAAAGCACGCTTACTGAACTACAGATTCATCTTCCAAAGCATAGAGATACTATGAAATTTAAAAACATAGGCAATTCTTAGCTCTTTTCTTTTAACTGACTGTTGCACGACCTTACTAAAGGTGATGTTCATTGTCAAGATAATCGAAATAATTTTATAGCTATTTGTATCCAGGCTCTCAGATATGACTCTCTAGGACAAATTGGAGATAAAAGTTTCACTAACTAACTAAGCAACCATATTCAGCAGCGACATGCAAATAATGTTAGCAATTCCTTCATGTTTTACATTGTCCACCATTTCCAAATATAGTCTTTTAATATAGAGTTAATCTACAGAGAGTTTCCTCTCCTTTAATATGAGAATGAGCAGCATCAGAGAGATCAAAGCAATACAAAGCATTATTATTTTACTTGGTTTCTGGAAGCAAAACCAATTTTTGTAGAGGTAGAGGGGCATGAGCTCTAAGCATTTTCTTTAGCATATTTCATGCCACAGCTCAAAATATAGAATCATAGAATCTGAAAGCATTGACCTGCAGTGGTTGATGGAAACAGAAATAATTGAATTCATACATATACAAAACACATTTCTTATGTATATAAAATCTGTTTTCTATATAAGAAGCCATCCACATACAGATTGGTAACACTTTAAGGATAAGTTTATTGAAAAGAAAATGAGTTTTCTTTCCTTATAGCTTAAGAGCTATTATCACATTTTCATACACATCATTTGACTTCCATTTAGACTTTACAAATCCTGTCTCTTTGAGTATGATGTCTGCTCTCTCCATACTGTTTTCTCCTTTCAGAGGAGCCTCAAAACATTTTGAGAGTCAGAGGTGCAACTGAAGCTAAATCAGTGAACTCTGAAATTACATTTAGACTGTTTTACCTTTTTTTCCAGTTCCACATACTTGGCTGGCAGTGTAAAAGCTGGATGGGAGAGAAGAAGAAGGAAGAAGGAGTAAAGTAGATAATTTAAAAGCAATGCCTTTTGTCCAGATCAGTCAGGAATCATGAATTTTCTGAGTCATCAGTACATAATTCACTGATGGTTTTCTGGACAGCTTTATTCCCTGAAGGAGGGCATATTGTCTCCTTATTTTTACTGCTATTTCAATGTTGTTTTTTTTTTTTTAACTAAGTCTGAAGGTTATTACACTCTGCCCTGCTCCTCATTGACAACAAAAGGGGATAAGGCCAACCATAAGGCTTCAAGTCAGGCCTTCTGCATTCTTCACTAACTTCCACTGATATTAACACACAACAGGATAGATTTGCAACCTCAATTCTTACAGACAAGGCTTGTTTAAAACAATTTCTTCTTCTGCATTTTCTTGCTGTACAGTGTCACTCTCATTTCAGTGATTTAGAATAATAGAGCTTTATCTTAAACTGTGGCAGCTCAGCACACACTGCAGGAGGATGACAAGGATCAGTAGACAGTGACAGCAGCAGCGCAGCCTTTGTTCATTACTGAAGTTATTCCTGTGATTGAATACAAAATGGTTATGAAAGGGGGAGCTTACACAGAGATATGCTAAAGACAAGCAAGGAGAGGGCTTGTTATTATCTGTCAGATTTTTTTCATCTAACAAATATTCATAAAGGCGAGGAAATGCATTCTTTCCTTCCTCTGCCTCTGAAAGGCCTGAGTCATTGCACTTCCTAAACCTTTACCTTCTCTTCCAGTGACTTCCACCTGTCTGAAATCCTTTTTGTTTTTGATGTTTAGAAAGAGCAGGAGCCCAGAAAGTCTCTAAACATATTATTTAACATAATAGAGCAAGTGCAGAGCACCTAATTCCCACTGAAACACTAATTTTTCTCATAATTTAAGACACATACCCCAATAGGAATATAAAAAATTAAGTTCCACACATTCTCCAAGTAATTATGCAGGGAAACCTGGTAAGCTCACAATGGAGCCTGGTAAATGCTGCAGTGCTGTCAGCTTCTGGACCTGCCCACTCTTAGAAAGCTGCAGTCAGACCTGCACAGTGTCATGGACATTTCAGGTCTTGTAAGATGCAGTGGGAAGGTTAAATTCAGACGTGATTTATCAACCAGCATTATTGAGCTGATCATTTAATCTAGATCAGCTGGCACAGCAACTGCTGTAACAACCTGCTTGCTTACAGCTCACTGTACCTCTACTGCATGTTTAATTCTACACAAAAAGATGTAAATAGCGGCACAGCCAAGGACTGGCTGTTGGTTTGTTCCTTCTACTCTGCTCCAGCACCAGAGAGGAGAGTTCACTTCACTGAGAGCAACTTTGCCTCCTCCCTTTGGAGAAATCTGCTTGGAAGGTACAATGAGCAGTTGGCCTCTACTGAAGATTTAGAGAGTACTAAAGTGCTTCAGGATCTAAAGCAAAACTGTGTGTGCACTGCTGCTTCCCTTTGCCTGCTGCTGCAGGGAACTGGGACACTTTTGAGGGAAACAGAGTACTGCTTGCAGTTGGGAGCAAGTCCACAGCAAATTTTCAGAGGCAATGGAAAGACTGCAGGATCCTTATGGATTTCACCAGCATCTGATGAAGCTAGAAACTCACAATAGGTTTTCAGGCTGACACCCAGCCTGAAGGAATGGGTTTTCCTTGCCATGACGAAGCTAGCATGGGACAGGCTTATTTTCAAACTTGCTGTTATACACAAAAAAAAGGAGAAAGAGATCCTTCAATGAACTCCTTGCTCAACCAAAATTTTAAAGCTAAAGTAAATGGAATGTGTGCATTGCTGGGGTACCATCCACCCCACTGCTATTTAGGTAGCAACAGTGCCCGAAGAAAACCTCTTCTGATTCACCCTAAAGTTCAGACCATGCAAAGAATTGAAGAAATAGAAACAATACCTTATTTTTCTTCCCAGAGACTGAAAAAAAAAAAATCAGTTATTTAATAATGGAAGTGGCAGGATGACTCATAGTGCCAAAAAAAAAAAATCATTGTTTTTTGTTAATGACAGTAAAATTTTCACTGCCTCCTGATTATAAACAGGTAAAAAAGCTAAACTATTCTCTTCTTCTAACTAAATTGCAGCTATTTCAGCTAATAGTTTTGAAGAAAAAGAGAGATCAGGAGACTGCTGTACTCCTTTATATCATTCTAAATCACAGTTCTGTAACAGCACATCTAACTTTTTAGTTGGCTTGGGAAAAGGCAAAGGAAGACAAATTAATTCATATTTAACTCTCAATGCTGTAAAATGTTTCCCAGGAAAATGTGACATCTGTGGAATATGGTAAAAGGCACTGTGGTGCATTCATACTATTTTATACATTATTATTTTATACCATTCTGTTAATTAATTGCAGGTTCATTAATCATTCTTGCAGCTGGAGTGTTGAACTTAAATTATGCCAAAAGTGAAAATGAAGTAATTAAACAGTTGCAGTGCTTTTGTGAAGTAAACAAGTTTAAAAAGGTGCTATGCATACATACAGTGAATTGGGTAATTTGTTAATTCAGTGATGTGTTCCACTCTGCGAACTGTGGTTTACAGTTCTGTGAACTTTTTTACAGTTACATCCAATGGGTAACTACAGCTCACTGCTAAATCCCTTCAGTACCCCTGTGAGACATGATGATGTTTATTAACCAATAATGCTGTGCAGGAGCAGAATTCTTCTATGTATTCAATTTCTGCTTTTTTTCTTTTTTTTTTTTTTTAATCCCCAATACATCTCCTGTTCCCCTAGTTCTCTTCTTGGGTAACCATATCACCTGAATCTTGCCAGCTCTTCTAAGCAGAATGCACTGTGTTTTCCTTATTAAAAGATATCAAATGTTTGAAAACACTTGCTCAGAGATAATGATAATTATTTGAGTAATGTTATCAGTATACGACACATGTAGAGAAAGTCTTCACAGAGGCAGAACAGATTAATTCGAATTTCTTGGAGACACTTTCACAAGTGCTACATTGTTATTCCCTATTGTTATAGGGGAAAGAAAAGAAAAACAAAAAGTAACCTTGTCCAACCTTGAATTTTGAAATGCAAACCAGGCTTAATCCTGACAGGTACTGAGCTCGTCTGTCTCTTGACTGGAGCTGCTGTTAATATTGAATTCTCAGAACCTCCCAAAAGCTTAAGGACCGGAAAACTTTTTTGCTGAGAAATGTTCTCCAAATACCATCGTGCCAGTCCAAAACCATTATTATTCTGCTTCTACAATAAACAGCACATTCATCAGTGATGTTTTATGATTGCATACGAATGTCAAAATCTTTTAATAATGATAATGTATCTGATTTCATAAACATGGAATTGCCAGGGTGCCATCAACTGAAACCAAAGTATGAGGGAATTATTCACAGTCAGTCAGTTGCAGCAGGACACGTTTGGTTTTATCATAGAACAACTTTTGAGCTACATGTAGCTATTAAGGGGCTTTTTATTCCTATGCAACAATTTCTTGTCTAAACTTTCTACCAACAGGAAATCTATGAACTTTAGGCTTATTTTTTTTCTTGTCTACAGCTATATGTTCCTATAAATCTTCATTTATTCCTTCAAACATTTCTTTAATGCTTTGTTTACATAAAACAAACAAAATCCCAGTGAACCAAACAAACAAACAAAAAAAAACGCCATAAAGCAAACTAATCACTGTAGCTTTCATTTGAATCTAACTGCTATGGTTAGAAATGCTGCAATTCATCTTGCTGTTGAAATATGAGCTGTTCACAACAGTTCACTCCCTTTCTCTCCCCATGTAAACTTATTTGTTATATTAATTTTTCTTGGTCATATAAAATTCATAACCCTCTTTTACGATGTCCTCGCCCTGTAACATACCTATCTCTTTCCCTCCCACTTCTCCATACATTGCTTTTTTGAATAGTCTATGACAAAACTGCTCCAGAGACGATTTCACTCATACCCATTGCTGTGTGAGAAGAATTGCAATCTATTATTAATAGCTTATAATGACAATGGAAATTTAGTCTTGTTTTTATAATCTACTGAAGACATATGCATGGCTAAGAAGCTTAAATTACACTCAAATGCTGGAACATACTAATCCTTTGAAAGAATAACACTAACTTTTTTTTTTTTCTTAGTTGTGATCCCACTGGGGACAAGCCTGAAACCCAGAAATGAGCCCTCCATATGAGTTAAGATGTGAATATAACCAAACCTAACCTGTATTTCAGTTGCTGACCATGCTTGTTTACCCATTCTCAAGACAAAGTTTTCTTGCTGAAAGATGCAACTTTCCTTGCCTTTCTTATAAAGGGTAAATGATAACCATAATAGGCATTCTTCTGACATTTCACCAGCCACTCTGTATTTCTTTTCACGTGCAATGCATTAAAGTTTTTATTCAGAATTATGAATGAAATATATCTCCATTAAGTTATCCTAGGTATTAAGTCATCCTTGATACGATACCTGGCACACAAGCCTTTTGGGCAGCATTGTATCAGTGCTTTTTAAAGTCCACATTCATTCTGCCTATGGTCTCCTGTGCCTTGGTACCTTTTCATATGCACATGGAATTATTTAGGTTCAAAAAGACCTTTAAGATCATGGAGCCAACACAGGACTGCCAAATTCACCACTAGCACATGTCCCTAAGGCCTCATCTACACATCTTTTAAATACCTCCAGGGATGGTGATGCAACCACTTCCCTGGAAGCCTCTTTTCAATGCTTGATAACACTTCTTCTGAAAAGGTTTTTCCTAATATCCACTCCTAACCTCTCCTGGCTCAACTTGAGCCCTTTTCCTCTTGTCCTATTGCTTGTTGGGAGATGAGACCTCCCCCAGCCCTCTACAACTTCCCTTTGGGTAGTTGAGGGGAATGATAAGGACCAGCAACGGACCTCCTTTTGCCCAGGTTAAATAACCCCAGCCCCCTCAGCTCTTGTGCTCCAGACCCCTCACATACACACACACACAAATGCTGTGTAAAACATGAGTCTCTCCATTAATTTTGCACTCCTTCACCTTAATTATATCCTACCTTTGGGAGAGGAGTGGAGCACTGTGGTCCATGGATGCTTATTCCTTCCACTCTACTGCACTTAAGGGCAACCCTGCAAACTGTTTCGTTCCAGTGAAATTCTGTATACATGGGTAACTCCCAAAGCAGTTACTGCAACTTTTTTAGCATTCTGAATGTGCCTCATCTATCTTTGTCAATCATTAGACATTTCTTGATCACCATTTTTCTTCCATGAATCTGATTACTGTAATTATTTCCCCATACTTTTCTTGAGTCAGGTATTACCTGTTTTTAGTATATGTCATTCATCACCAAAATTTCCAAATACCACAGCAAATAACTTTCTGTTTTTATTCCAATAAGTAGTTGTTATGCTTACATGAGAAGAATCCCAAAGCAACTAATCTATAAAACAAACCACAAGTCTGCAAATAGGCAAGAATTCTTTTCAAGTGGACAGAACATCCAGAGAAAACTATTAATCTGCTGTCCATTCTCTTTTTCCTCAAAGACTCAAGTTTTATTGCAAAAATAACTTATTTTAACATAAGATCACTGCATAGTCATGACCCTTACTCTATGACATGATTCCTATACAGTAATATTTTTATAATCATCTACCTAAGGCACTTGTTTTTTTTCCTCCTTTCTATGCTGCATCCAGATCTGCTATACTTGCTACATGTGCTTAATTTTAAGCCCTGAATTAAGATCCACATGAGTACCATTTAGTTCACAAGTGTAACAACTCAGTAAAATATCATAATTCATAAATTTCAGAGAAAATTTGAAAACTGAAAACCTAATTTCCAATTTTCTAGTAGTTTTACAATGTATGATATCAGAAATTCACCAGAATTCTGAAGGTCATTTTTCAGGCTTGTTTCTTGTGACAATGCAATTTTACTGAATCAGTGGAACTTAGTTGATATGTGCTTTAAGGAACATAGGAAAGAAATTAACTTCATCAAGAGAAAAAACACTAAATGATTGAAACCAGGAGAAAATTTAGCAAGGCTGAATGTAATTAACAGGGTGACTAGGAACTTCTTTGAAAACTGCCTGGAGATGTCTACTAGTTTGCATCAAGTAACCTTTTCCTCATTATGCTGTATTAACCCTGAATATTATTTCTGTTGGGAAATAATCTTATTGCAGTAAGATAAGCTGTGGAATTTGAATAGCTCTAAATTATTATAAATTAACATGTTTTTCTTAACATACTTGCTTAAATGTATGTTGAACACTGACTAATTTGAACTGCAGTTTCAAATAATATTTTCCCTTCCATCTCTTGCATGACAATTATGGGAATTGAAGTAATGGTCTATCTTTTTTTGGACATGCAAAAGTTAAGTTTGATACTTTGTAATAAGTTATATACACTTTACTGTATATAACTGACTCTGAAAGGTGAATTATTTGAAATCTACAACAAAAGGAGTCCAAATTCTCTATATTTGCCTACTTCCTGTGAAGTCACTCCTTGCTGGTGTGGCAGGTTAACCTTGGCTAACTGACAAAGGTCCACCAAGCCACAGTACCACACCATACCCAACGAAACTTAAGGGAGAAAATTCAACAGTAAGCTTGTGAGTTGATATAGGAACTGGGTATTACTTATCAAGTACCATGGGCAAAACTCAGCTGGGAGAAATCAATAGAATGAATTACTGATTAATAAGGGAGTAGGATAATGAGAATCAAGACAAAAACTAAAAACACCTCCTTTTTTCTAGGGCTCAACTTCACTCCCAATGTCTTTATCTCCTTCCCCAAGCAGCAGTGCAGGGGCAAAGGGAATGGGGGCTGAGGTCAATCCATTATACGTTGTCCCTGCTGCTCCTTCCTCCTCACACTCTTCCCTGCTCCAGCATGGGGTTCCACTATAGGCAGATCTTCTCGCACAGCCCCAAGGTGGGTTCATCCCACAGGCTTCAGTTCTTCAAAAACTGCTCTAACATAGGACACAGTCCTTCAGGAAGAAGCTGCTCCAGTGTGGGCCCCCTGCCAGGCCACAAGCTGTGCCTGTGAATCTGCTCCAGCATGGACCTTTCTCCCCAGGTCCACAGGTACCAACAGGTACCTCACTGTCATTTGAGTACTTCATCTGTTAACATTTACTGCTCTGAAACACCAAGAGAGGTCTGCTTTCAATTGCTCTTACTTATTCTTGAGCTGAATAACACATTAAAGAATTTTTTTAAATGTTTCTATCCAGGGAGGATGTCTGTTTTACGGAAGTCTATAAGGCATATATTATAAAGATTCTATATACCAAATACCATAAGTACACTTTGTGATAATTAAACTGCAGCTATAGGATGTGTAGAATATATATTAAACATTTATTAAAATCTTGTAAGGAGAGATGTAGAAGGTACACCCAATGGTTCATGTAATTATTTGGAAATGACTCATTAGGTTATGTCACAAATCTTTGTTGCTTTAATAAGGAAAGCTTTCCTTCCTTGAATTTCTTAGAACTTGTATCTTTTCCTTTATTTTATCTTCTTTTCTTTAACATTTTGAGAGAGAAGAGAAATTTTTTATCAAAGATGCTGTTCTCACTTATGATGATGCTTTATTGCATCATCATAAGTGAGAACATATAGTGCATATCACTTTAGAATGATGCTTTATTGTCATGAGATATATTCATTTAATTTGAGGGAAAACTGCTCAGGAAGGATTCAGAATATGTAATATGGATCCCCATCCTGAATAGGAACACAGTAATAAGGACACACAAAGAACATATCATTCCTATGGGTAATTCTGTATTTCCTCTGGTTATTCTGCTCTTTGAGGAGCAGCTGTCACATGATGCTAATGTTCTGAGCTGGGAAAATAAAATGCGTTGTGGCTGTCCCATGAGAGAGGTTTTTATACTGAGTAGACCCAAGAAAATATTTTTACAATGATTCATTTTTTCCCTATCTACTGTAGGATGTCTTCTACAGATGGACTTGATATTCATAATATTCTTCCTTTCTTAAGTCTTCCTTTCTTTGTAGGCTTTCTTTCCCACAGCAGGTGGGACCAGATAAACTTTTGAGGACTTTCTGACCTGGGCTGATCTATGGTTTTGAGGTTCTAAGTCTGAAGGAGAAGTGCAATAACCTGAACAAGAAGTTTATCAGACAGTGCCACTACCTGAAGATCAGATGCAGTATTCAACAGAACCTAGCACAGAAATGCTCTTGGAGGAGAAGGTGAGAGGAAGCTCTTAGAAGTCAATCAGCTGATCTTTAGGACCTACCATGGGGTTGCAAATGCTTAAGTATTAGCTCTGAAGTTAGCAGGATGAAAACAGACTGGTCAAGATACTGGATCAGGAGGTATTTGACCACAGAGAAGAAAGGTGGGCCAAAAAGACACAGAATTTCAATGGGGCACAGCAAAAGAAGTGTAAGGCAGGAAGACACTGATTTAGCAATATCATTCCTAGACAACGCACGTTTAAAAGGCTCAGTTAATCTGATGATCTGAATTGGCCATCCTATAGATTAGGGGATTTACTTGTATCCAAATACCTTTAGTAATTTTTCCTTTCAGCAGATAATCCCAGCACTTTGTGTAGAAACTGGAAGATGGGGAGAGGTAGCAAGATAGCTTATGACTTCTGCTGTTTGGGTGCCTGCCTGCCCACTCCTTTCACAAGCATTTCCCTGTGGCAAGCAGCTCCCTGAAAGCTGGTAAAAGGCTTTGAACTGTTTTACAAAATGCAGTTGGCAGAGGAAAAGTGCTTTCCATCAAGAAAGCTGGAGCACCGTGTTTTCCCAGCTGCTCTGAGGCACCATATGTTTGCAGCACAGCTACTAATGCTACTTTTATTTCTTTAGGAGACGTTACAGATGTAAGCCTCTGTAGTGGTAATTGTGTGAGGATAAGCAAACTGCTGGTATGTGGCAGTATTTCACTGGGGTTAATGTCAGGGTCAGCCCTGTCAAAGGAGCTGACACAACAGTGCCTTGAGGAATATGGAGATCATGACCATCAGTACAACCAGTTTCATTTGACACTGTAAGACCTTGGGAGCAAGACTTTCAAATCTCTCTGGCTTGGTCAGCACAGTAACTGAGATTCAGCTGACCAGGATACTAGAACGATGTTCCTCCAATGGTAATTTAGAAGTTGTCATTGCAATTTTTGTTAACAACAATTAGAATATAGCACAGTGAAATCACATGGTGTATAACCAACCTTATTTGCCTCACCCATGTTTCCAAACCTTTACTGGGATAGCTATTTGTCAAGCAGTCAAATCACGCCTCCTCAGGGTGTGAAGGTACACTCTTCTGTCCCAACTAGCAGTCCAGAAAATAAACAGGAATTCACAACACCAGATGGGGAATAAGGTGCTGAGCAAATGCAGGTAGGAATCTGGTTCAGAGCTCTCCCTGGGGGCTGGCAGGATGACAATCACCAAGAAGGAAAAAAAGCGACTAGCCAAGCATGTGGGAGAGTCAGGGTGAATGGCAGTTGCTTAGGGTTTGAAAAGGAAAACAGCCAGAAGAATAAAAGACAAAAACAACAATGTGTTGCAAGAAGTGTTGACAAAAATATCTTTAAAATTTGCCATAAAACCAGACATGTGAATCTTCTCTCTATTGGCAGGCTTTGAGACATTCTTATATAGCGTAACATGAAGAGACCAGATGCCATATTATGGTTAGAGATTGCAGTCAATGGAAGGGCTAAAAATAAATAGGACACTGAGAGAGTATGGGGAGAGTTACCTAGAGGAAGGGAAATTGGCCAATGTTTTAAAGTTGCAAGGCTCTGTTTCCCAGAATTATACTGGCAGGGAAGTCCACATCCATTTCTAACTTCTACAGATCCTCAGTAAATTATGGCAATGATTCAAAAGTGCTTTAGACTATTACTCATCTTTCATTGACTTGGTTGCAGTTACAATAAGGAATTGGGGTTTGGTGACCAGAGCACTGATGTTCTGTTCTGCTTCCTGCAGAAGTCACAGTTCTGCCCTTTAATCTGTTTTTATGTTAGATCTCATGTAAATATCCTGGGAGAAGGGCTGGGCTTGCTGCAGTCAGAGTAATTCTGGAGGAGGAGAATGTAAAATAGGAAAGAGGAAGGCAACTTTCAGAAGCCAGCACAGAAGCACTTATGCAGAAATGGACTCACACTGCACAGTGGATAAACTCCACCCCCTTCATGATGCAAATTAAATGCCTGATTTTTAAGGTGGAATGCAGTTAAGAAACTCTTCACCAGCCACACTAGTGCCTGGTAGTGTCACCTCATCAGGGCAGTCCCTGCAGAATACAGCTCTTGCACAGGCATACACTGTCACCTCAGAGTGACCAGAGCTATGAGTAATGATAACAAGAAAACATGAGCCAATATAGTAGTGTTATAATAAAATAATAGTATTTTGTGTAACGGAAGTCAGACTGGAGTGGGGAATGTGGAATTTCAGGTCATGCTGGACTAAATTTCTAAAGATCAATGATGTTCTCATAGAAGGCCAACAGTAAGCAAAGTGAATCAAGAGATATTTTTCTCCATTTAATAAGAGGGTTACCTCAGTATGAAGAACTGATTTGAAAACAGAACACAAACAAGCAAACAAACCAATCCCCACACCTTCTTTTTCCTTTAACCTAAGTAGTGATGTGGCTATGTGGCTGGTCAGATCACTCCTTCATGGGGATGACAGGACCAACATCAGTATTTGCTGCCTATAATTGACACAGATATTCAATGGATTGAGGAAAACTTCAGAGAGCTTACTGGAATGGAATTCTAAATTGTTCTTTGACAGAAACAGTAACAATTTCAAGACTTAAATGCCTGCATTTTCCAGCAGCACTGGGGTCCCAGGCTGAGGCAGGGAGCAGGGCTGGCTGCTCTCTCCCACATGGAGCCCACCTGTCATGTGGCTGTGATGGCATCCTTGAGGCATCCCTGGATCTGCCCTTTGATATAATAATGAAATCCCAGGATGGTTTAGGTTGGAAAGGACCTTAAAGATCATCCACCCCCCTGACACAGCCAGGGACACCTTCCACTTGACCAGGTTGCTCCAAGTCCTGTCCATCCTGGCCTTCGACACTTCCAGGGCTGGGGCAGCCACAGCTTCTCTATGCCAGGGCCTCTTCACCCTCACAGGGAAGAATTTGGAATTCAGTGGAATAGAAAAGAAAGTTTCTGGATTTCTCTGGATGGATTATATTGGTGACATAGTATCTAATCTGGTCAGCAATCCAGTTGAGCAAGGTAGGTACTGTGCTTCATGACAAGGATTCAGCATCACAATGTGCCAAACACTCAATGAATAGATTGTAAATATGTCTGGAAGTACCAAAATAGTGTGCATTGGAAAATACTGTGGCTGAGTAAATTTAGTAAATTGACTTCATCTATCAGATATAGATTAAGTAAAAAAACAAAAAACAAAACCAACCCTTCAAATTGTGTATTGAACAATTGAATGTACTAAATGCAAGGAAATAAAAAATTAATGTTGTTCAAGCATAATGTCTGTCTATGCATACAGTGCATTTCAGATAAATGGCAAATGGTCAGCCCTCACAAGTAAGAGATCCAGTGATAGACTTATGAGCTGAGACACAATAGAATAAAATGTTGAGAAACTGAGCAGTGGACTTTTTTGCTGAAAGTAGAGGAGAGGAAACAAATCTGAGGAGACACATGGCCCAGCTTTTCAGCTCTATCAATCATTCATGGTCATTCCATGAGACACATGACTGCTTGGCTACATGCCTATGATCATAAAGATGCTGACTGCTACAGAGTCACACCTTAGTTTGTGTCATTCAATGTTTGATTGTCTGAGTCAATGGCTGTGAAGACTTAAAGCTAGTCATACAGAAACGTGGATTTGCCTCAATCTTCTAATGAGATTTTTATTTGCTCGTCCTTTCAGATCAGCTAAATTAAATATTTTGAAACTGTTCCTCTTTATTACATATATTAACTGACCAGGAAAAACAAACAAACAAACAATCAAACAAAAATCCATGTATTTACAATGAATTACGATTAAGAGGTATCCATGCCTACCAGAAAGACTTAATTACAGTGCTGGAGCAATTAGACCCTTCATCATTACTTCTGCGTAAAAAGCTAAAATTCAGTGTTGAAAATCATGGGCTTCGATTGCAGCTGCACAAGAACAAAGCACTGAAAAACCAAACACCAATATATACCTATCACATATATTAAAAAACCCCAAAGAGAATATACCAAACACGTTAAGCATACCCATCAATAAATACAGGATGAAAATCTTACTGTATTGTCTATAAAATCTTCATATGCAAATTATCTTTAAGTCAGCTTGGGGGAAAATAGAGTAGGAGTATGAGCTATTTTAACATTGAAGTATAATTAATTTGAAGTTGAACAACATCCTCCAGGCAATAAGGGGTGTGGAGTAAGTTTCAGTGAAACACTTAGAAGTTTAGCTGTTTCTATGCCAACATTTTAGACATTCTGAAACCAACAAGGTTTAAGCACTTGCAAACAGAAATTGATAGGAACATACCTTCTCCAAATTAAGTCTTTCAGAAGACTAACAGCTGCAAATTTTTCATGAAGAAATTGAGACTAAATTTTTGCAAAGACCTCTGCAATCAGTACTTTGAGCTCAAAAGAAATGAGATATACCTTGCCTATTTAAAAAGTTATAATATCCTTTAAAACTACAGTTACTGTTCTTACAAACAAAGTCTTTGAAGGCCTATTTCCAAAAATGAGTCTCCTAAGTATAAAGGAAAGAAAGCATGTAAAAAAATACCTTTTCCTCCCTAGCTCCTCTTTGATTTATGTTCACAGCTCAAGGATTAGGGATATAATTTTTTTTCCCCAGCCTGATTTCAGGCTATTATTGCTATAGGAGGGATTGTGAAGAAGTTTCTCCCTGTGCTTTTCTCACCTCTTAGTTTCTTTGCTGGAATAAAATTGATTGAACATGGAAGAAAGTACACAATAAACCTTAAGCAGTTGAAGTAAGGCTGCATGTATGTTTTAAGAATTTTCCTCTCTTTGAAATTAAATGGTCTGTGTGGTGCTGATTTTGTACTGCAGTTTTTGAAGTACCCTTTAGCAGCACTGTGGTTACATGGCTATACCCACAGTCTGCAGGGGGAGGTTGTCAAAATACACCTTCAATTTATTGATTTTAGTAAATGAACTTAAAATATTACACAGGGATTCTTTGGTAATGCGTTCCTTCTGATCTCAACATGAAGTTCAACATGAGCCAGCAACGTGCCCAGGCCAGATTGGATGGTCTAGTGAAAGTGTTTGAAAGTTAGGGGGGTGGAACCAGATGATCTTTACAGGTCTCTTCCAACGCAAACTACTCTATTATTCTGTGACTTCAGAACATTGCATTTCAACTGTTTTAATTAGCATACTCTAATAAATAAATTTTGAGACAACCATAGCCCACTTATTTTCAAAACCAGAGGCTTAATGAAAACAGTTTACATAGCATTCTAGAAACACAGAGATCCTAATTATGTAGCATTATAAGATGAATAGCTAAATCAAGAATAAGACCTGTAGAAAATATAATTTGCTTTATAAATATAGAAAGGATAGCTTTTAGAGTAACAGTGACATGCTAGTGATAACAGTGAGTAATAGTGTGAACCTAGTGAGATCTAAAAAAGTGAATTGTCAATGAAGAGAGGCAGTGCTATAAAAGCCCAGGACACCAGCTTTCAGTGACTAGGTTCACTGTGCTGACTCTCAGCTGTTAGAACTCCACAGGTACTTTACAGAAATTTGATGAATTGTTACAGCAGGGTGTTTTAGGTCATGTATTATTCTTTACATTGTGTCCCTGCTGCCCAGATGTAAAGGAACATGCAGAAAATCCATGTAATATGCAATATGTAACTGGATCGATCTTCTGATCATATGTAAAAACACAGGAAATATAAAAAATCAGCTAGTAGATCAATCCCATAGAAAAATCAAAGTACTACAACTTGATTATTTTAAAATTAAGAAAAGATAAGTAATGTTCAAAGCTTTACTGAGAAAAATTTGATTTTACATGTGCTGGCAGGAACATGCTTTTATTGATGAAGTTTTGGTGCATTTAGGCAAGATGAGTTTCAACTTTACAAACAGATTTTTTTAAAAAAAATAATAAAAAGACAACAGAAAAATAAAATAAAGATAAAAAATACAAATCTAGTTGACATTATCTTCCAGAATGAGAAAATTAACTAAAAGGAAAAAAAAAAGTTCTTTATAATGCAAAGCCTTAGTTTTGGAAAGCTGAAGAGTGCTCTCTCCTGTCCCTGAGACAAGGCAAAAAGAAATCATAAAATCTTTACTGGGCAAACTCCGTTAGTTATTTCATGCTGACACTGTTCTATTGAAGCTTTCTTTTTTTCAATGTAGGGCGACCATGTACTAACGTTGCTTCGTGCTGCTGGAGTCTGTGTAGCTTTTCAGCTTCTATTTGAAGTATTATCTGATGTCTCTTCTCACTTATGTCATTTTACTACTATTCTCCTCAAAGAGACACTTGTCTCTTGATCACTCCTTTAGGCACATGTCAGAAAAGTGAAGAAGAGAAGGCCTGTGAGAAGTGACATGCTGGATATTTGCTTAAATCCTTGCTACTGAAGAGCATGCTCTCAGAGTTACCTGAATCAATTTTATTATCCAAATGCTTTGGTCCACAGGTAAGTCAGAGGCATGGAAATGCACCTGCATTTCTGCATGCATGTTTGCAGATGACACTGACCCACTTCGAGGCTAAAAATCCAGTTAAAAGCAAAAATAATCGTTTGACTGGCAAAGTGTTAAAGCAGAAAGCTGCAAAAAGTCTTTTACTTGCTAATCTGGAACACAGGCTAAGGGGCAATGTTTGCAGAAATACTTAGAATTAGGTCAGAAAAAGGGCCATTAAGCAAATAGAAGTGTCACTATGAGTTAATTATTGGAACAACAGATAAACAGGAGAAAGAATGAACTTATAAAAAGCAAAGCAGTAATAACTCTGACTTTAAGCAGATAGACACACTAATGCTTGCCATGCCCCATCAGTGCTCATCAGCTCTGACCTGCTAATGTCTTAACACTCTTAACACTGAACCTCTGTTGAGGAGATACTGCCAGGAGAGTCAAGCTGAGTCACATTATGTTCCAGTCTTCTGAAAGTGAGTACACAGGAAGGAAGCAGAGATAAAGTGACCTAAATTAAAAGCTGAATTTGTGTTTTCTGAAGTGAAACCTCTGTGTGCTAATTTCTACATTTAACTTCAAAACCAACTAAGGATACTCAGATATTATAAGGATTAATTGAAAAGAATACTAAGTGCCCTTTCCTATCAAGTATTCCATCTGGAATAGTTTGGCACTTTTTGCACAATATCTCAATTCATATAAACCAGAATAATTCACTCTTTCAGGAATATTGCAGGAATATTGAAAATTCTGAATTTAAAGTAAGTTACATTCTTAAGTTTTAAACAATCTTTAGTTCCTGAAATAAGTAGCTGCAGAAAGGGAAATCTTAGCTCCCAGGTAGATTTGTCATCTCTGGATAAATTGAAGCATGAACAAAATATGGATTAGTACAGTTTAAGCAGTAGTCTGGATTCTGATTTTCAGATTTGGCCTTTTTGTTGCTTTGTTTTTCTAGTTAAAAAACCCCAATAACTCAGAACTCCCCAAACTCTGTTTCTCTTCTGATCTGGTGCCAACTATTCAAGAGGGCTTCTTAGTGACTTGGCTGCACTGCTGATCAGCTCCTCAGTGAGCCTGGAAATCTTAGTGATGACACAGAACTTGGCTGATTCCAAATGAAAGGTTGCTTTCTTTGGTATCTGTTTGACTGATGTGAAGCAAAATACCTCAGACACGGACCAAGATTTTTTTTTTCCAGCTGGTGGCATGATATGTCAGATGTTTGACACACATATCTTCATTTCATATTAATTTCTCTATTTTCTCTAAGTTCAAATATATTCACCCTTGAATAGCTGTTCAGATCAAACAGATTCAAGCAGGTGCTCATTTTAGGCATCAGGGGTAATAGCAGAAGGTAATGTTAAGTCTCTGTCAAATCTAACATAAGGTAACTATTCAACATTCTTCACACTTGTGGTGCTGTGCAGGTAGATTGTAAAATATTGAGTGTTAGATGAATGCAGAGTGAGTGCAAGGAAAGCAGACTTGACTATAACCAGCTTCTCTGTGTCACTGGGGGCAGTTTTAAGAAGTGTGAAATGCTTCACACACTACTTCATTCCCAAGGAATCTACAATTTTAAACCTTTGAAACATCTACAGAAAGACTGAGGTAAGTACAGCTTTCTTTTCGTTGTGACAAACAGAAAGATTTAATAATAAACCAGCTGTTCCTCATGACAAACTCAAAGACCAATGCTTTGAAGGCAATGTATTGAAATCTCCTTTAAGAGCAAACACTGACAGTGTTCTGATGCTTGATCTTGGTTAAGTCCTATTTATGAAACTCCTGGGTAAAAGAAATATTTTTATCATATATTAAAAATTTGCAGGGTAAAGGAAACACCATCATATTTTTAATGCATTGAAAATTGGAATCTAAACATTTTATAGGAATGTATTTCAACTTGGGAAGTGTGATACTATCTGTTAGAATTCTAGACTACTATTACTTATAACCTGCTTAGCCTTATGTAATAGCTCATGTTTTTCTGCTTATGGAATTGAAGGTTGAGAATGCCAGCAAAAGGAATATTTATGAGAACAGAAAGCAAAGTGTTCTGTGGTGCAAAACTTTATATGGATTCTTATTTCTTACTGGACCATTTTGAATTCAAAAGTTATTCCTACATGAATAAATAATCTGTGTGAATATTCAGTGACAGGACAGTATCACACATAGCACAGAAGTAAAGTCAATTTTTTTTTTTCCAAAACAACATAAATGTGCTATCTGTATTTTTTGCCTATCTTTGTTGTATTTCAAAACTCATAACAGATGAGTGATAATCAACATGTCAACTTGCCCGATTTAAGTTTTCTTCCTTACCCTCAAAAAATAATGATTAACAATAAAGATAACTTGACACCAACTTGCTCTTTCTTAAGAAGTGGAAATAATTTCAGCTGTGATTGCACCACCAATCCAGGCCCTAAATCATATCAGGTTCTGTAGGCCAAGGTCAGCACCCCAGCCTCAAACCAAAATGTAATCATCCATCAGAGAAAGCTCCACAGCATTGTATGAAGTAGACCTTAGGAACTGGCCAGTTGTATTCTTGACTTTTTCTATTTCCCAGACAGTGCCAAGATGGTATCTAATCACTTTGTACAGAGAAGAGAGAAAGGCACTACAAGTACATTGAACTGAATTCTTACAGCATGAAAGCAATGAAAGCAACTATTTTCCTTCAGTACCTCACAGACCATACAGTGGGTATTTTCTGCTAGTAGAACAACTACTAGGAGTAAAAACAGACTAGCCCAGCTCCTACATTTATTCAATTCATTAATTCTTCACTTCTCTTAAATGCTCATATGAAGGGAAGAAAATAGGTCTTAAAATGGAAACTTAGTTAAGTAAGACTAATTGTATAAGAGAAGGAATAAATCTCACTTTGAAACACATTGTCTCTGGAAAATTAGCCTGAACAAAAGTGTGCATTTGTCCTTGAAATAAAACTATAAGACTGGAAATCATAGTAATGAGAAGACATCTTGCAAATATGAATTTTAAAGAAAAAGTGCTTCTCAATAGAGAAATTATGTCAATGCCTAGAGGAGTAAAAGAGAAGTGTCTGTATAATAAATCTCATTCTCACTTCAGCACTATTAGTATTGGAGTTGTAATTCAGTTAAGCCACAAGAACACCAAAAGGGAATGAAATGGCAAATCTGCAAAAGATTTGTCATGCATGAGCAAGCCCAACAGCCACATTTAGTCTTTGAATGCCACCAACTACCAGAAGAGCTAGACTGGGAAATACACAAGAGCCATGCTTGATTATGGTTTGTACTGACATTTCATGTACCTTGGGACCTCTTTCTGGGCTCCTCCTAGAGCACTCCACTGGGTCACACTTTATCCCAGTGTGCATCAGTGCAGGAAGGCTGTATGTTTCTTGCTTCTTATAGCACCAGTAAATACATGACAAGTAAAATAATTGAGATGAACAGACAAGAGAAAACGAAATGTAATGGGCAGTATTTCAAAGCTGTATGTGTGTAAATGTGCATTCATTTCTGAGAACACATGCATCAGCACTAAAGTTTTGTGTCTTTGATTTGACCAGTCCCAAGCATCTTCTGTTTACACTTATACTGTCTTTTACAGCTTGTCTAGTTAAATAAGAATTCAACTGTCTACCAAGTGTTCAGGTCTGTGAAAAAGGCCTGAATTTTTGTTAGTTTTGAGAAGTGTTTGTCAGCTCTTAAAATGTCATATCATTTTGATTACTTTGAGGCAAACACACTGTTTGCCTAAGAAAATGTGCATTTTTTTCCTAAGAAAGGGTGAATCTAGGTTGTTGAAGTCCTATCAAGACAAAAAAAATACTGAGCTTTTGTAATCCACTCATTCTTCAGTGATCCTAAAAAACAACCAATACGTGGTATCATAACTGTAGTGTTACAAGGACCTGCATTTTCTTAAATTCCTTGCAATAGCTGTTGAGAGATAATGCCATTGTTTCAAGGAGAACAACAATTCCCCATATTTTGGAAAAGGAATGATAACCAACTGACACAACGGAGGAAATGGAAGTCAACAGAGTGTAATTTTCTGATATAATAATTGGTTAGCGCAAGCATGGTTTGTCTAAAGCCTCCCATCCAATCTAGAATAACCACTTGAGGGCACCTCTCTATTGTAAGGTCATTTTAAAAGGCACCAGCTTTAAAAAGCAACTTAAGAGATTTTGGTGCTGAAAATATTCAAAGGAAAGAGTGCCACCTACTGAATCTTTCTGTCCCAAGAACCTTACCCATCCTTTAAGCACTGGAAAGTACAATTTTTTTTTTGCTAAACTTATTCATCCAGTAAGATAATATCAACAGAAAAAAAAAAATTTTTATCCTAATGAAACTTCTATAGTACTCAAATTTAAATATTGGATATGTGATCTTGGTTTTCAATCAGTTTCTCTTTCATGACTTCTTTTTAAAAAAAACCACTACTTCAGGATGTAGATACATTATGTGCTAAACATATGTACTCTTAGTTATTTGAAGCTAAAAAAAGCCTTTCAAAACCATAGCACTTCTACAGTAACTTCAAAGACTACCTTACAAAAAATCCCATTTAGAATCTGTATTTGTTTTCCAGGTTTCCAGAATTAGGCCAGGGACATTTTTTAACAGTGGCTTGGAATATTCTTCACTTTAAATTCTTAAAAGAACCCTCATAGTTCCAACAGAAATTATTACATTATGGCTCCTTAGCAGTAAAGACAACAGCAAGATCATCAGAAGCCACTACATAAATAGTGCCACTATTTATTTTTGTCACGACATAAATAGTGCTTATCAAAGGCAATTGAAAGTACAAATTGCATTATATGCTTGTAAGATGTTAGATAATGCTCCCAACCTAGAGATTACTGATCACGTCTCAGGATTATACAGTTATAAAAAAATATCCAGGGCTGTTACTGGGTTGATTGAATACACCTTGACCTACAAAATTGGGGGGTATTTTTATATTTCAGTCTGTTAGCCCCCAGGTAGATGTGCTGAAATGTTCAGTCCCCCATTAGTAACAATCATTTATTACCTAACATAAACCACATAGCTACAAAATTGCTTGAAACTGGTTCACATTTAACTATATTAAAACATTTTCATAGAAAAGGCATGATTAATCCCAAAAATTTGTAATGCAGGATCTTTGTTTCCACCCCCTGTGTTCTATCTCTGCTATATCCATGTTTAAAGGAAGAAGAAAATGCTTCCTTACTGTCTAATCTGAACTGAAACATTATGAAGCTTTTCTTAGCATGTTTTGTTTCCACTAGTGCTTAAACAGCTTGGATGAAATTAAATAATTTAAAGAACTGTTTTCAGTCAAAACAAATTAAATAGCTTTTTTTGTTACTCAGCTTTTCTCTAGTTTGCAGCCTTGACATTAATGAGAAGACCACAGAGTAGGCTTCATAGCTGAGGAATAATGAAGACTAGTTCTGCTTTTTTGTTTCACCTTGTACTTATATTTCTCATGATTGCATAGCTCCTTTACTTAAGTATAGGCTGCATGAGACAATGTCTATACAGAAAAAAGATACCATCATTTTCTATGGAAGTTACATCTCTTGAATGGATGGTAAGACAATTTTCATTTTTGTCATAAGGAAAATGTTCTCTTCCAAATGTTACATAGTGTCAAGGAAAGAGTAGACAGTGTTCCCAAAGAAAGTTGTAAGAATGAGTAAGTATGGAAGACGAGAGAGGACAACGCTCCACATAATTTCTAGATTCAGTAATGATCTAGTGGCATTTCTCCTGGGACATTCATTGGAGAAGAGCTTTGTATGTAGTACCTAATCTAAGTCTGGAGTTGAATCCCATACCCATTGCCTTTTTTTAATCTGGCTTTTAACAGGTTTTATATTGTGGGGGTGGTGTAAGGAGGGAAAGGGAAGAACTCTGACTGGCAACCTATCAGTCATCATGAAGGCCACAAGACATTTTGACCCTTTTCAAAAAGTTAGCCTATTAATAAATATTTCTTGTCATAACAATATAAGTTGTTTAACCTCAAAAGACTTATATCTCATAAATATAAATTTAAATGTAGGTATCTCCAAAGTTTGACATTGCAATACTGTAGGTGATTTGTAGATATAGGAATGTGTTTCCATTAATTGCTAGATCCATGACATACTTCAACATAACTACACCAACATATCACCAATAACTGTGTCAACTCTGACAAAAGGCCATAAAGGTAACATAAAATAGGAACGTGACCCTATAAGAGACTCTGTACACACATATGTGATCAGCTCATGAACATTGGTCCAGTCTTATCAAACTCTATCTAAGGGGGACTAAGCAAGGTACATGCTGTATTGCTGGCAAATGCTTTGCTCAGGAGGTTGGAGCTGGTATCTGGAGACTGGCTGATGGTAAGACCTGGAAGGTGTTAAAAGCTGGAAAGGCTTTTAGTACTGTATATTTGAAGAGAAGGTAGATGGTGCCACATCAAAAGGCAGAACCAAACAGGATAAAAAAGCCCAGTCAACAAAGATATTCAGTCACTGCAAACCCAGTTTTATAGAGTTTCCCACCTGGCAACCTCTGGCCTAGCAGTGTCTGCACACCTGATTTAAATGAACAGGTTCCTCATGAATGCAAGAAGATACTTTCTGAATCTTAAGCATTGCATGCAGGATAAGGTAAGAGGAAGACATTACTCTTAGTCTGCTCTTGGATTTAGGGACCACAACTAAGGTAAGATTTTAAAGTTGAATTAGGGAAGCTGCAGTTAAAAACTGGTAAGAACCAGTCTTTGATCCTATCTCTGCTTAAGCTGGAGAACAGACTGAATTTACATCCTTGTCCTGCTAGATGATTGGTTTAATCACCAAACTGTGGTGCTTCTTGACCATTTTTCCCTACAATATTCTCATATTGTTTAAAATATACCATATATGACACTTTGGATAGGATGGATAATATTTTTAACCATGGTACACATCTATAAGCCCAGAATTTCAGGTTGGTTACAAGCAATACTTCAGTGTTTTATCCAGTGGAGACTAAATTCAAGACGTACCACTAAGGAATTATTACTCAGAATACCCTGCAATGCAGGAAAGCATTCAGGATATGAGTGATCAAGTTCAGCCACTTGCTTCACAGTACCTGCTCCTTTATCTATGCAGAAGGAACATGAAATGTTAGTTCTATAAGAATGCCTGAAGCACAGCATGAAGAAACTCATCATATACATCTCCTGAATGCTGGTGTCTGGGTGAGTCATGTTCTCCCTAAGGGACATGCAACAGGAGCAAACCCAAACACAGGAGGTTCTCCCAAACCCTTTCACTCCGAGGGTGACTAAACTCTGGCACAGGCTGCCCAGGGAGGCTGTGACATCTTCAGCCTTGCAGGTACTAAAAAGCCATCTGGACATGGATCCAACTCACCCTGCTGGAGCAAAGGTCCAGCAGTTGACATCCACCAGTCTCTTCCAAACAGTATTCTGTGTTTCTGTGATTTCTTGCCATCAAATCTGTTTTCTCTACAGCTGAGGTGAAGTGTCTATCTTGTGAATTTTGACACCAGGTTTCCATGGCAGGAACATAAGCTTCAAGATCATTTGTTTCTTCCAAAGTATTGTGTTATTTTCAATTTCTCACCACTAGGTTAATGTTTTGAAAAATCTTAGAAATATGCAATGTTGCAATAAGAGGTTTAATATGGTAGTTATATACATGGTTTTTAGTGTATTTATTCCAAAATGAATGACAAAGAAATCAGAAATATTTATTAGAAGTCAGTCTACACCACTGAAGTACAGATGAGAAAATTTATAAAATACTTTGACGGAGATGGAAAATGGATTTCACCTTCAAAAATCCTTTCTGAGACATAACACAAAACAAAGGACTATTAAACATATTGCAATGATCAGAGAGATGATGTCCCTATTACATTTATCTGTTCTCTCGTCTGATGTGCTCCGTCCAGAAGAGATTTGTGCTTGATGACAACAGCCAGTGCTAATGATGTCATACTAGAGTATTGTATTTCTGTATTAAACAGTACCTTAAAATTACAATGGGGATTTAAGATGAGTTATTTAGCAAGATTACTGTAAGGAATAAAGGCACTATTGTTTTGGTCATTCCCTAGGCAATGAAAGGGCACAGCAGTCCCAGGGCCATGGAAGGCTGCTGCAGACCTGATTGTGATCCTATCACATACCAGTTAACTGGCAGAAGCTGGAATTCCCAAGGATTGAATGTAGTTGCCTGCTATTGTCTTCTGCTCCCCTCTCATTACAAGATACAAAAATTACGTCTGAAACTCGAGGATACATGACATGAGTGCACGAGAGTGACAATGTTCCAATTGGTGCTTCACTTACTGATGTTTTCCTTCATGCTTGCTTTTCATTCTTTCTTTCATTGCTTCCTTCTATTTATTTCTTAATTCCCTTCTATCTGTACACCTTGATTACTTAAGAGATATGCAAAATGAAAGCCTTGAGCACTAAATGATGCATGAAAAAGAAATTAAAATATACTTGCCTTCTGTGTGGTGCTATGCAGTCACTGCTCTGCTCTTAGTGCTGCTAATTCTCACACTACTTCATGTGTGTATCTCCAATATTAAGCTCAGATCCACGCAGAAAGAACATAACTGTAAATAGTTTATCCTCTATCACAAGCAGCCACTCTCAGAGCCCACTGTGAAGCACTCCAAGCAACGCAGCAGTGTGTAAGACCAAAATGCCTCCAGTTTGGTAGTACGTGAATCTGAGACCCTTCTACAGGTAAAGAAGGCAGTGACACTTCCTTCTTTCTAGTTAAACGTTATAAAAAGTACTTTTCATGCTCATATTTTGAATTTGGTTCTAATTCTAGAAAATACTAGAAAGATTCACACTCCCTTCCAACTGAACAGTGACACAGACAAGTTGTTTGGCTACTCTGCAAAAAGGGACCTTTCACAAAGAGACCTTTCACACATTCATCTGTTGTTGCATCCATCCGTGACTGTCTGACCTGTTTGATGAGCATGAAGGAATAAAAGACTAGGATTCTTTTTTCTTTTTTTTTTTTTTTTGGAAATGCTATTAGCACACCAGCATTTACTTGTCTTGATTCTGACTGCAGTCAGAACTATATAATTATATGTTATTACAGCTCTAATGACTTCTATAAATTCTCTAACAGATGTGGAAATCTATATTTCTCCCTGTCTTCCTTAGTTTAATGTGATGGCATTTCTTGTACTAAAGCTGAATTTAATCCAGGATAGTAAGAATAGTGAGTAAACATTTAAAAGTTTATGTGTGACACCACAAAAAATTTTGATTGAATAGAAAAAAAAAGAAAATATTATATCTTTATTCAAACAATACTTTTCAATCTACATGTTTGCTTCTTAGCATTCAGCAGAACACAGCGTTTTTGTTTTAGAACATGTTCATTCTGTGCTTCTTGCTTTAGTTTCAACCTGAAGTACAAAGTACCAGAGGTTTCTTATATTTCTCATTTGCTGACCAGACCAGCAGAAACAGAATACATTAGTAATCTGGTGATATTCCCACACCCATCATCAGGTCTGAAAGGCTTTGATAAACTTTTACAATAGGCTTCCCAAAGATATACTAAACATGACCTTTAGAAATCCAACTCTATCCAAATACACAACATCCATTACAGGCACTTGATAAACTACAGTCAATTTGTAACAAGTACTTAGAGAAAGATAACATATGTGTGAGAGAAAACAATATACTTTGTTTGTAAACACAGAGAAAGCACAGAAATTACCTCTCAGGGGTGATGTTCAGGTAGCATTGTTTGTGTTTATACAGAGAGACATGAGGGATGATGGATTACAAAAAGCAGTAATCAGGTAATATATTATAGTCATGAGAGAAGAAGGTGTGGAGGGGGTGTTGTTGTTTGTTTGTTGTTGCTGTTGTTGGTGGTTTTCCCCAAAATTACCTCTTAAAACAAATGCTGAGAGTTTGGTACCTTCATAAAAAATGTGCCTGTGCAGCGCAGCCTGTATTTCTGAAGGTCTTGACAGGAATTTCTTTAAATATGCAATAGAGCATTCATTTCTGGAATTATAAGTACACTGAAAAATCCTTCTGGGAGAAAAAGAAAACCATGGTCCATAACACTCCTCTTGCTATGTGAAAATAAAAGCATCTGGTAGTATAATGAGTGTGTTGTTGACTCAGGGCAGTCGATCATCTCTGTTTTCACAAGCTCATGTACTCCAGTCAATGGAAATCACTGCGGGAAGTACCTGGGGATGCAATGACAATTTTTCTACTCAAAATGTGTATTTTATTCAATAAAAGGTAAATGTTATGAGAAAATACTGGAACCCTGGCTAGCAAATTTCTCTAAAACTCAAGTTCTAAAAAACTTTGAAAGTGGGAATAACTGATATCACTACTATTCCTATTGAGAGAAAACAGAGAAGTTGAGCTTTGAATGTTTTAAAGATAAAGATAACTAATGAATGGAAAAGTAAAATAATGAAGGGCAGAAGTCAGATGAGTAACCTTTAACCCAAACCTTGGAACTCTGTAGGGAAAGGTGTAGCCATGGGAATAGATGAACATCGCTATCAGCTGAGATGTAGTTTACCTTTTTTTCTAATTTTGTGTAACTAGGTATTAGCTGCTTGTATTCATGACTTAAAAGATTTCTCTAGTCTGAGAAGTTATTTAAATATTGTGATATGATTATAATTTTCTTACCAATTATTTTCAGGTCAAAACCTCTTGGATTTAAACTAGAAATAAGACTTTTTGAATTGCCAGCTATGCAGATACATTCCTGAATATGCAAGTCAGTCTGTTCCTCTCCTCCTCATCTCTTTAATCCATATTTTTCCTTCCCTTACTTACTATCTTTTGCAGTAAGAGTACCTTATCCTGAAGTTAATTTGAGTGGCTTAGAATGGAACCATGTGGCTTTGCCTGAATTGTACTAAACCATTAGTGCCAGCAGAAGTGATAAGTAGTCAAAATTATCTCAGAAAACTCATCAGAGATGACACACATAAACACAAAGGTCAGGCCTGTTGCAGAAGATTCACTTTTCTGTAGTGTATAAGGAAGCAGAATCTGCTTTAGCAGGAGCTTGGACTAGATGACCTCCAGAATTCCCTTCCAACCCCAACCATTCTGTGTTTCTCAGAACAAAAGATACAAAGGGCAAAAAAATTAAACTAAAAGTGAGTACATTTAGATTGCAAGGATGATTTTTGGTATTTTTACAATGAGAGTAGTGAGACATTGACAGTTTTCCCAAAGAAATTATGGATGCTCTATGACTTGAAGTGAGGTTGGCTTTGAGCAACCTAGTCAGGTTAAAGATGTCCCTGCCTATGGCATTGGCCTAGAAAACCCCAGAAGTTCTATTACAACACAAACCACTCTACAATTCTGTGCTAAAATGGAGTTTGTAAGGATTTTACCTGTCTCCCAAATGTTGTCTCTGCAAACACTATGTGTATATATTGATTTTTATATAATTTTAGTTTTACCATCTATCTATACCCACATTTACCCTCACATATTTGCCAATGTCGATTCAGAATGCAAGGAAAGCTAAGCATAAACTTTTTTGGATCCTAGCCATAACTCTTTTAGATGACTACATGAAAATAAGCCTTTCTGATAAAAGCTCTTTGATCAATAGATGGAAAAAAATATTCTCCTTGCCAGCTCTCAAAGTGGAGTTTTTACCTACAGTTGTAATAAATTTGTTTATGTTTATAAGTTCAAGCCCTAAAGGTTGTGAGGATGACAGCTGTGAGGATACTCTAAGATGTTTACCAAACCCTGGGGACCCTGTCCTTGGAGAGCTGCTGTTCTCTACAAGAGTGTGTGGTCCACTGGCTTTTCCACACCCACAAACAGTCAGGTCTGATACTTCTATGAAGCCTTAGACCTTAAAGCAAACAGTAGAAATTGTACTGAAAGCCTGATGTCCCCACATTAAAAATCATATTTGCCCTTTGTAAAACATCAAGCAGGGCATTTTAATATATTGAAACCAAAATGAGCCATAGAGTATGGCAGACAGGAAAATGTTAACATATGCTGAAATAGAAGTTTTATCTGGTAGAAGATAGTTCAATATTTGCAATGTCATGTTCTGGCATGGAAAAGTACGTATTTTTCATAAGGGAAATAATTAGAAAGCCCAAAATAAACAGCAAGCTGATTAAAAAAGTGGTGAGAGATGGAAACAAACATCAAAAATCAACCCGTATATGCACAAGGTGTAAGCAAATAATAAAATCTACATTATCTCCTAAAAAAACAGTCTACAAATATTTGCATTTGGGAGAGGTTAATTCCCACCTTACCTACGCATCTCTCAGCATGGGGAAAAATATCTCAGTGTTTTGTGTTATTTTGAGTTTGATGTGATCTGTGTAACTACAGCACTTTGAGAATCCACTTTTCTTTCTAGAATTCCTGAAACCTGGAGGAAAGTCTTATCTTGCTACTGTGGGGAACAAATCCCTGCTATTACTTATACTATTTTTAGAAATAAAATATCAATCAGTACCTAGGAGTGTCAGCTTCATTTTTTGGCACTTTCTAGGAAGATGTGGGAAGACCTCTTTGACCCCAGAGCCTGTTCAAAAATTTACATCACGGTAAAACAACAGCAGAAGACATCTAAATTCTGATAAACTACATGCCATATGTTCCAGCTGAAGTACCACTCTAGGGCCTAGGTCACAAACAGTAGACACATCCCTCTCTTTCCAAACCTTCACATCATCAATTTCATGATACTTTGGCTTGGTATATATGATTCCTTTACAGTAAAACAAACTCTAGCCTGTAATATTTCACAGAATCATTTAGGTTGGAAAAGATTTAAGATCTATCAAGCCTAATTGTTAACTCAGCACTGCCAAATCCATCACTAAATCATGTCCCTGAGTGTCACATCCAGATACCTCTTGAACACACTCTTGAAGTGTCTCAACCACTTCCCTGGACACCTGTTCCAATGCTTGACAACCCTTTCAAAGAAGTATTTCCTATAACCCAATCTCAAATTCACTGGTGCAGTTTGAGGCCATTTCCTCTTGTCCTGTCCCTTGTTATATGGGAGAAGAGACAACCCCTACCTCACTACAACCTCCTTTCAGGTAGTTGTACAGAGTGATAAGGTCCCCCCTGAGCCTCCTTTTCTCCTGGCTACACCCCTCCAAGTCCTGCAGCTGCTGCTCATCAAACCTGTGCTCCAGACCCTTCCCCAGCTCTGCTGCCCTTGTCTGGACCCACTCCAGCACCCCCATGTCTTCCTTGTAGAGAAAGGCCCAAAACTGAACACAGGATTTGATGTGCAGCCTCAAGAGTGCTGAGTACAAAGAGATGGTCCCTGCCCTGGTGCTGTTGGCCAGACTGTTTCAGGCCAGGATGTCACTGGCCTTCTTGGCCCCCTGGGCAGCCTTCCAGCTCATAATCAGTCAGCTGTTGACCAGCCTCCCCAGGTCATTTTCCACTGGGCAGCTTTTCAGCCACTCTTCCCCAGGCCTGGAATATTTCATGGGTTTGTGAATGCAAGTAAAAGTGGTGAACGTCACACAACTGGCCTTGGCCTTGGCCCATCAATCCAGCCTGTGCAGATCCCTCTTTTGAACCTTCCTGCCCCTCCAGCAGATCCACACTCCTGCCCAATGTGGTGTTGTCTGCAAACTGACTGAGGGTGGTCCCGATCCCCTTGTCCTGACCATTGATAAAGATGTGGAGTGGCCCCAGTGCTGAGCCCTGCGGAACCGACCCCAGCTGGACGTAATTCCATTCCCCACCAATCTCTGGGATCTGCCATCCAACTATTTTCTTACCCAACAGTGAACACAACCAAGCCATGAACAGCCAGATTCTCCAGGAGAATGCTGTGGGACACACTTTTAAAAGCTTTACTGAAGTCTAGTTAGGCAACATCCATAGCCTTTTCCTCATTCTCCAAATGTCACCATATCATACAGGGAGACCTGTTAGTCATGAAGGACCTGTCTTTCATAAACTTTTGTAAATATCACACTGGATGCTTTGAAAACTTAAGCATTAATATCCAAGTATGGAAATAATAAAGAGGTTTATCTAAACATCAATAAACAACAAGGAAAATATTATGAGATAGCTTACTGTAAAATTGTCTGTATGGTACCCTGTAGAAGTTACATGATTGCATGCCTTTTAAAGCTGAAGCCCCTTGTTGTCCATGAAACCCTGTACATATTTTAAATCAGTTGCTAAATATTGATCAAATTTTACATGAACTTGTAGATAAGGTAGGATAAATATGCATATTCCTGGACAGCAAAAACTACTAAGCAGCTTTACAATAAATTTGGAACCAATGAAGCATCATGATTCATTAATATTTTAGTGCATGTTACTAGAATTTCTCTGTTGCAGCATAGATCTCTTGACCTGTTCTGCTTTTTTTTTTTTTGCTAAAAATTTTCATTAAAAAAACTGTAAACATATGCTGTAGAATAAAAATAATATGGAGAAAATTTTGAAGACTCCTTCCATCTTCTTGTTTGAAATTTTAAATGAGCATATTTGAGTGCTAGAGCATCTCGATTAAATGTTTGATTTTTTAAAATATATTTTCCTATTTTCCGAAGTACCAATAATAAAACACTAGTAAAAACACACACATGAAAACATCCTCTTTCTTCAAATATTACTATTTGCCTTGTTAGTGTATAAGGTGCACTGTCATGACAGGCTCTCTACAAACAGTTTGTCCTCATCCTCAGATACCTTTCAGTCTGAGCATTACCAGCTTAGGTCCACAGAAAAGAAACCTAACTTGCACTGAATTTCAATTAAGCTGTTTTGTGAATCTAGCCTACAATAAAAACAAACAAACAAACAAACAAACTCTCTGCCATGCTGTTGCACTAATGCTTGCAACCCAGTTAAATTACTGGGAGGAAGGAACAGCTATCTTTTTTTGCTTCTTGTCTCTATATTTTTCTTTTACCATTGATGAAAGGTAAACAGAAACTCACGAATAAAAAAACTGAGTATTATATTCTTTCTGCATGAAAAAAGGGAATCTCTCACTTACTAAGTGCCATTAATTATCAAATACTATCAGCTACACCAATAACTGTTAAAGCAGTCAGGCTGGAGGCACTGTCTGTGAGTTCTGCCATTAAACCTCTTTTGAAGGCCTTGAGTGTTTACAAAGATACCAGGCCTTGGCCCTATAACCACTTATCCACATGAATAACCTCAGTTACATGAGAGAACCTTATAAACTTGGCAGCATCATTAAAAACTCACAGAACTGGCTCCAAGCCAACACATGAAAGCCAAGATGATATTCATATGGTAATAGTAATGATCCTCACTGTTTTTCAACGACATCAATGAAAAGATGAACATATTTACCTAATCTATAAATAGATGCATCTGACAGACAGTGTCTTTTGTTTTAATTAAAACTGTCTGTTCCAACATCATCTGTCATGCTACAGGCGAGCTCCGGGGATTCCTGGGGATGCTCCTGCCTGGGTGGGAGGAGGCGTGAGCCTGGTCTTCTTCCAGCTCAGATCACAGCACTGCTTGCCCTTAGCCCTTCCTCTCTCACACTGTCAAGTGGAGTGAAGGAGGCACACACAGCACGGTCCTCACTTCTTCACCTCCTGTTTTGCTTTCCATTACCTTGTTTCACTCCCTCACTATCTCTGGAAAGAGACAGATCTACATTGAAAAAGCAATAGCAAACATAGATAGATACCTATATTACTGTCTTACGATATCTGTCAGACTTAAATGTATGGCAAACCATTGCAGCATAGAGATGATAAAACCAGCAAGAACAACTAATTGCAGGTGTCATTAAAGATTTTTAATAACAGGATAATGGGGGCTATTTCAATGCACAGAGAAAAAAAAATCATAGCAGATTAAATCAGGAAAATTGTACCTTTTTGAGATCTGGAAACAAAATTTAAAAAAAAACTTTGTCGTTTTGTAGAACTTAAGTGTCCACTAGTTTTCATGTCTACCATTAAAGGAGATGTATTGCATTTCCCATTAGCTATACAAATAAAAAAAACCTTGTAAAATAATATATTTGAATCATTTTTGAGAGCACAAACAGACCACCTTAAACATAAAATGCAACTTCAGCAAGAATTACTTGAGAAAGTCTTCTACAAGCTCTTTCCAATCTGAATACCAAAAAAAATAATGTTCTCCAGGATCAGATATTGCAAGTCACTTGCTCTGTTTTGTGATAGTAACAGGGAACCACCAAAAATATCCCCATCCTTGATTAATCAAAATCAAAGAAGCTACAGTGATTCTGTCAAATGGATCACCCTAAGGCAGCAAAGTAAATAAAACAAGCTTAATCCAGTATATTAATTTACAGAGAAAAATGCTAGGATGATTTATTTATATCTCCAGCAAAAATGTTCTTCATCTGCCTAACTCAAACCAGCAAGGACTGAAGGCATGAGTGAAGGCATTTAAGGACTTGAGCATGTGCTTTGTTGCATGAATGCCAGAGCACTTGGCAACCTGTTTAATCATTCTTTCACATATAAGAATAACAACAAAATCCCTTGTTCTACTCAACAGTTACAATCAACCTCAGTTACAGCTAAAAATCAAAAAGAGTTAACTATGAATTGTGAACTGAGACAGGCTGGCTAAATTCAGACTGCTACAGTGTTACCTTGTGTTCCAGGACTGCCAAGTGATTCATCACCTCTTTATAGATTGCTCCTTGTGAAGCACAATGAATATTAATCAACCTTCGTTTAGAATATTGATCAAATAGAGATTTCTCTGAATGGCTATTAAATAGTTAAGCACAGATTATATATTTTTCACTTGTGAAGAAGACCAAAAAAACCTATTCATTAGAACTATTTTGAATATTTTGTGTAATACTCAAATATGTTTTCACTCTTATTCTACAACAATTTCATGGCGTTAAATTTTTTTTCTTACTTTTGTATAAAATAACATTTAAAGAAAATATTTATTTTTGGTTACCATGAATTAGCATTCTTTAAGTCATTAAAATGATTGTCATGGTTAAAATTCCTCTTTGGAAATACATCATACAGGGGTGTCAAGGCTCTGATAGTATTAAGCAATGTATCAAGACAATATAAAAAAGGTCAAGCGTTTATGATACAGGTAAATTTACTTATTTTTGGCTAATGCAAACACAGTTTGGCTAATGCAAAATCTTCTTTAGAAACGAAACAAAAGGAAATGCATGGAAAATCAATCCTGCAGACATTTTAGCTCCTGGAACTATTCCATGGGGGTGCAAATTTCACTTCCAGGAAGAGGCCATGGAGTGTTAAACCCAGGCCTGCTCACACAAGCCCCTGCCAGCTCCCTCACCAGGCTGGGAGCGCCCCTTTCCTGCTGCACTGCAAGTGAATCCAGTGGAGCAGCATCCACCTCCTGGACGGTTTTTATATTTTGGAAGAGTTTTATAGTGGTTGCTTAGGAACTTGTTTAGTGAGACTAGAGGATGGCTGGAAAGCAATGGAAAACAGGCCAGAGAAATGAAGGGTAACTGAGCAGACCACTTAATGGGAGCCCTGCACAGTGGGAACGAGGTGCCAAGGAGCTGCTCTGTACTCAGGGCTCAATAGCTGTTATTAAGGCAATAATAAAGTAAGCCTTGTTTGTCTATGCAGCTGGTGAAGCCTCCTCAAGTCACCATCTTCCAGCCCCTAATCTAACATCTCCTCCCTTCAGTAAAGGAATGACCAGCAACTAACCTTACTAAGACAAATAACAGTTTAGAGTTAAGCAGTGAACAGAATTTATGTCAATAAATTCTTAGCATTAAATTACAGTAACTCCATCTGGACTCTATTTTGCAATTACTGCAATTAAAATAACAGGGACAAGTGCCACTTGAAAAAAATAAAAAAGTAATGTAATACACATTTACAGAAGAAAATGTAAAATCTAACACCTGCATTGTATTTTTACTATTAAGACACCATTTGCTATTAAGACAGCATTGACTATCAACTAGTTCTTAAATTCTACAGACCAATTTAGAACTCCAGATTTAGTCTTGGATATGAAATGTATAATGCAATAAATGTGAATTCATTATAATAATGGTGCACACATCTCCAAAATTTCTTAGGTCTAATAAATGGTGTTACTTGAAAAACAGTCAGAAAAAAACCCAAGCAGATACAATTTTGCAAGTAACATATTATTGCAAATATCATAGTTCAGCTGTACAGAAATTACAGCTGCCAAAATCTGTTGTCTTTGTAGTGCCGTTACTCCAATGTTGCAGGTCAAATCCAACAAACAGCTGTTCAATATCTGAGGATTTTACTAAATAATGCAGTACTACACAAACAATGGGATATGTACTGAACCAGCCTCAGAGGAAAGCAGAACATGGGAAAACAATTACTTTTAATCTTGTTATGGATTAAAGGGCTGAATTATATAATGCATTTCTTACAAAACCTGACAAAATAGTGCTACGAAATGTGTAAATCTCCTCTTCCTATTTTCAGGGGGTTTCTTTTCTTTCTTTTCTTCTTGAGCCAAAGCGTCATTTCAGCTCTTTTAAAACTATTTGCAAAACTGGGTCAAATTCCTAAACCAAATTCTGCTTATGAAAATTTGGTTGTCAGGTTTACAGACAATCTGAAGAAGCAGAAACCTCCTTTAACCTAGAAGGGCTGGATGGGGAGGCTGGAACGTGCATGCCCTCAGCTGATGTTCCTCTTTTAACAGGAGCAATGGCAGCTCTAGGAAAAAATTTTGGGCTGAGCACTTAAAAAAGATTAGCTCACATGGCAGTATCTTGTTGAAATTTACTTATTTACTCATTTTCATTTTTTACTAGGAAGCTAATTTCTTCCATCAAGGCAAAGGTGTTTCTTCATTCAGCTCAATTCACTTTATTTTACTGGTCTGCATGTGATACCCTTCATGCATTTACCAGTATCCACATAAATTACCTTCTCTTCACTTATTCTGGTTTCATATCATTGGGCTTTTGCCCCCTTTTTAACAGCAACAATTAAAAATAACCCAAAAACCAAAAAAAAACACCAAACCAAACCCCTTCTATATTATCTGCTAATTCAATTCCTGGCGAAGAGAGTGAAACAATAATTATATCAGATCACGTGGCATGTAAGCCCTGATTTCTGCACTGTATAGTAGACTGCACTTCAAAATAGGTTTTATCTTGTCCTTGGAACCAGCTCCAGGCTGGCTGGAAGTTCAGCCTGGGGCTTCAACCCACACATGCCTGATGGGGATCCGAACTCTGCTGCTGCAGAGGGGAAGGGAGCTGCCAACAGTGCTCTGTTCCACAGGGCCACCTGTTTCACATCATACAAAAGCTGCCCTGGAAACTGAACTGACATGTGGGAAGTGGGAACAACCAAGGGATTTCCTTCAAGATTGTGCTACTGCTTCAAACCAAAGTGCTAAGGCAGACAGAGCCCACTGCAACTCATGTAATTGAGAACATTCTCCAACACGCAGCTTAATTACCATCCAGCCCAGAGCAACATTCACTCTGACCCAGATGTATTGGGTTTAAGTGGCATGGTTTTGGTAGTGGGGGGGATACAGAGGTGGCTTCTCTGACAAGCAGCCAGAAGCTTCCCCCTTGTCTGCCAGAGCCAAAACCAGCCGGCTACAAGACAGACCCACTGCTGGCCAAGGCCAAGCCAATCAGTAACAGCAGCAGCACCTCTGGGATAACATATTTAGAAGGAAAAAATATGCTGTGCAACAACAGCCAAAGAGAGGAATGAGAATATGTGAGAGTAATATCCCTGCAGGCACCAAGGTCAGTGAAGAAGAAGGGGGAGGAGGTTCTCCAGGTGCTGCAGCAGTGATTTCCCTGCAGCTGTGCCCCTGCAGGCCATGCAGGTCTATGATGGAGCCAAGATCCACCTGCAGCCCAGAGGGACCCCACAACAGAACAGGTGGATGCCCTAGGGAGACTGTGACCCTGTGGGAAGCCCACACTGGAGCAGGCTCCTGGCACGACCTGTGGACCCATGGAGAGAAAAGCCCACACTGGAGCAGCCTCTTCCTGAAGGAATGCACCCCTTGGAACAGACCAACAGTGGAGTAGTTCGTGAAGAACTGCAGCTCATGGGAAGGATTCACATTGCAGAAGCTTATTGAGGACTGCCTCTTGTGGGAGGGAGTAGGGTAAGAGTTTGAGAAGGAAGGACCAACGGAGACCATGGCTCCCATTTCCTGTCCCCTTGTGCCACTGGCAGGAAGGAGGCAGAGAAATCAGGAATGAAGTTGAGCCCAGGAAGAAGAGAGGGGTGAGGTGAAGGTGTTTTCTAGGATTTGATTTTATTCCTCAGCATCCTACTCTGATTCACCTAGTAATAAATCCAGTTAATTTCCACAAGTTGAGTCTGTTTTGCCCGTGACAGTAACATGCGAGTGATCTCTCCCTGTCCTTATCTCCCAAGCCAAGTGCCTTTCGTTTTATTTTCTCTTCCCTGTCCAGCTCAGGAGGGCAGTGACAGAACAGCTTTGGCATCAAGCCAGGGCCAACCCAGAACAAAACTAAATGGGTTTGGGGTTTTTTGTCAGGTTTTTTTAGTTGTTCTTCAGAGTGCTCTGTTCTTTGTTTTTATGAATTTTGGAGAAATTATTTGAGAGAAAAGTGCATGAATTCTCTTTGGAATCTCGTGTACAAAGAACATCATACTTCATAAAAAATACAACATTTCAATTTTTTTTTGTATACAAGAGTGGTTTAAACTTTACTTCATGGAGCAGTATAAATCCTCCCATTTTTAGAAACTGGAAAAGAAATATTGCAAAATTACTGCTTGGGGAAACATACTAATTTCCTGTGTTCTACGTGTAGTTTGTTTCTTCTAGTGATACAGAAATGTGTATTCTGTTTACCTTGAAAATATTCAAAATGATGTGTAAATGTTGTGAATACATTAAGCTCAAATTTATTAACTTCACTAAATGCACAATAGTAATTTCTGCAGTGCAAAGTAAAATCAAACCAAAATAAAATTTAACAAGCATCTATTTCTTTCCTGTCATTTTTCTTCAGGTGGTGTCTGGGGAGACTCATTTGATGTGGGTGTATTACCACTAGCAGGTGCCAAGCAGTTTTACCTAAGGTGATGGGGAGAAGACATAAGCCTGAAAAATCAGCGGCCTTGCTGTTCTGGAAATATTGTTTCACCCCTGGTGAGCTCCTCCAAACTTCTGCAACTGCCTTAAAGCAATCCCTCCTCCTCCTGCTGCTTCCTTGGGCAATTATAACATCTTGTGCCAGAATGAATACACCTTTGCCTAGCTGATTAAATATACCTGAGATTAGTAAGAAAAGCAATTTTCACTACATGCCCAGTGGTGAGACAGAAGAGCCTGTGAAGCTGCTCCCCACCTAGATGTGTCTCATTTGGCTCTCCTTTGTCTGATGTAGCTAATAACATATTGTTTCTGGACTGCTTTTTCCTATCTGTCCTTTCCCATCTTACACATTAATGAAGAAAAATTATACCACTTTTATGCAACATGGGACTTGTTCCTATATTATAGCTTTAGTAATTTCTTCTTTTAAACTTCTTAATTTACTTTAATAAAGGATTTTATGTCCATACTTTCACCATTGCACCATATATATACTAGGACACCCTTAATGCCCTTGATTTCTCCTGCTCTCTTTCTGTGGCACATCATAATTTCTAGGGCTTTTTTTATTCTAATTAATTATACGACGTTGGGAGTTATTAGCTTGGAACTTCTGGTGTGTAAGTGGTGTGGGGTCAGCGCTGTGAAGTCCTTCTTAAACTAACTGTATATTACATTTTTGCAGTCAGCTGACTCCCTCCCAGTACAAAAGGAAATAAGGCCAGGAAGAAAGCTCAAATGATGGACCTGCAGCCATTCCCACTGCTCCCCTGCTAGCACTCTTCCTGGCATAGCTATGTTTGGGTGGGGGGACTGAAGCGGTCCATGGATCTGCTGTATTCACCACTGCAGGCACGGCTGCTTATCCAGATGGTTTCTGGCATCTTAAACCTACAATTTAAAATTATCTGGTGCCCCCTCCTAGCCTCACTCCTGTGCTTAAAGGCCATTCTGAAAAGCTAAGTGCCTAACAAAACTGGATTTTTTAACACTGGTTATGCAAATGAGATGATACAATCATGGCTGGGGGTTCATAATGTAGTTTTATTCTTGTGTCTGACAGATGTCACCATCATTGATGATCCTATTTCACACTGGCTATACTGTAATTTTACGTCCTCAGTAAAGCTTAATTGCATGTAAGTTGAAGTGTTTTTTCACAAAAAATTTGGTATATGATGAGGCCATAAGGCTGAGGAGCCACAAACAAAGTATTTAGGACATTAAACACAGGGTTTGCTCTACAATTTCTCTAAACATGCAATTGCTCTACAAAGGCTCATTTACATTACTCCTAGCTAAACTTAGCCAAATCCTGGGGGTTTATTACTTAAAATTATGCTGATATTACATTTTACCATCACTTGACTTTCCTAGAATCCCTTTTTTTTTGGAGGCTAGTACTCTTTCTATGCCAAGTGGATTGTTCTTCCCTTTCTTGACTTTTTAATAATGAAGTATCTGAGTATTGCATCTCTAAACATATACCATGTGAAATTTCTGTAGGTCTGAAATAAGAATAAAATTTTTCTTAGCTGCATTTGTGACTTGCATTAAAATGCCAGATTTTCTGGCATGGTTTTAGAGCTGAGAGGAGGGGATTTTTAAATAGTATCTGATAACTATAGGAACCAATGAGAAATACAGTGTCTTGTTACGGGAAGGTAAGATATATTCAATGAGGTCTGAGCTTCACACATTCCACTATTTCTGGTGATCCAGTGAATGTACTCACATTCCCTGAGCAAGAATGACCTGTTCATTCTTACATACCTATATGCTAGTAGCTACCATGATATCCTGCATAACATATGCTATGAAATAGCAATGAAATATTCTATCCTTCTGGTACCAGAATGAATTTTTAAGCCAACTTATGAACAATTAATTCCATTCCCCACATTGCCAGAAGAAAGCCCACCCTTAAGGACACTTACCAGAGCAGAGAGGGCAATACTTTTTGCTACTGTTCAGATTCTAGGTATATTCTCAACACTAAATACACACTTTAGTTAGAGCAGTAAAGCATCAGAAGCTGGGGCAGCCACAGACTGAGAGCAAAGTACAGCTGTCAAAAAATGTGCATGCAGTAAATGCAGTTTCTTAAGTGACAAATCAGAATGACATACGACTGAAAAGCTGCAAATTTAGCATCTGCATTTGAAGACAGGTGTGTGGGAGAGCTACTGAAAACGGCACTAGCAAGACCTCCTCTAGCATAATGTAGAGGCTTCTGGTCAGTATTCTCCTAAAGAACTCAGACCACAAGTGCAAAGGCAGCTGTTAAAGCACATAAGGGGAACAGAAGTCTAATTGGAATAGAATATTTTAGCTTGCTTGTTGTGATAAGTATCAGAGAAGTTATGATTTCTTTCTGTATACCATCAGAGAACAGACATGAGGCAGAGGAAAAGTCATGTCAATTAAAGGGCACTGAATCTGAGCTGTCCAGCAACTATTTTGGCCTTGAAAGCAGAAAACAGATTAGAAGGACAAGCCTAAAAGGAAACTGTTTTAAGGGAGAGTAGGCACTGCATAACAATAAGGCCCTGTCCTCTATTCCTAAGAATGGGTGTATATATTAAAAACTGGAGTATATCCTGAGAAACAAATGATAAACCGTTGGAAATTAAAGTTTATGCATCACTGTAAAATAAACCTTTAAAAATAAAAACAAAGATAACTTGTTTCAGGAATTATCTGCTGAACAATTTTACTGTATTTGGGTAAAACTTAATCTGGCTCCAGGAACATATAACTATAAATTCATGTGGTGGTTAGTATTATGTTCCAACAGTGTCCGTCTTACATGGAAATAACTATACAGAAATGAAGAAATTAAATATATCTCATATGTGATTTATGTTAATTCATGCTAGAAATAGAAAACTGTATTTTTTAAAAAAGGATCTAACAGGAAACCTTTAAAAAGAGGCTTTGAATAGCTGCCTTCTTACTCAGCTTTACTGTGAAAACACCCATCATTCAGAAGACATCTTTCTACAAATTTCCTCTGGCAACTCCTGTCTAGTCTGGGGATGGCTACTGGAGGACAATTTATAGGTCAATGCATTTTTCAGAAGAAGACATCATGATCTATGAGCAATACACACTATTCAATTAATTATTTCTGACTGATAAAGGTAATAATAATGATATACTCAATTTAGATTGTCATAAGGTGTTCCATTTGGTACCATGTGACCTTCTGATTATTAAGGAAGTAAAATGACACAAACTACATTAAAAATTAAAAACCCTTCGAATTAAATCTTGCTTATTAATATGAGGTCAGAAGTCCAAATTCAAACTAAGAGCCCAAATATTTTAAATACGCTGAATACTGTGTAGTATAAAATTATGTTTGATGCATAGGTATTGAGAGCTTACTTTTCTATTTTCTAAACTGAGATTTCACTGATGGGGGTGTGATTTATGATACAGAATTCTGAAAGGCTTATAGAGATTTTTGCAGAAATTTATTCTTCTGTAGCTTACTGAAGAATAAATAATAAACTTACAGAAGCATCGTGATTTTGAGCAAGTTAATTGTTTTGATAGTCCAATGAAAACTGGGCTGTATTCTGCTTAAGTGAAATCTGCAAGTGGCCTGGCATTGCTGAAGCTTTGTGCTCTTCCTACAGACAGACAATTTGTGAGAATTAGGCCTGAGGTGACTTTTTATAGCCTTCCTCAATCATTTGAGCAGACTAAAAAGACAATGAACTCCATTCTCTGTTCCTTCAAATTCCTTCTCCACTGTGAAGCCTATGAAAAATTGAGAAGGAAGCGGTAGCTGATGGCTACTGTCAAGAGGGTTGCCAATATGGTTTTGTTATTACCTCGTGCTCCCCAGCTGCCCCAATCCAATTTCTCTCCCTTGTAAGCCCTATGGCATGGGTTCTGAGCATGCACAACACAGAGAGAAATGGAAACTGGGTGATTATGGGCAATCTTTTAATAGAAAGAAATCACAGTAATTCCTTCACCAACATTAAAATCCCTATTCCCATCCAAACCCGAACCACAATGTCTGCTTCCTCCCACAAGAAGACACTATTTCCAATTCAGACAGGGCAAGGTAAAAGAATTTCTTCCACAATTTAATCACAAAAGCTTTCTGAGGGTATAGGCAGATGCACATTTTGTCTGTACAAAGACATTTTATGGAGCTATGTATGGAGTGAAAAATAAAATATCTGCTCTGGAAAAAGTCCAGCTTGGCCTCTAAAAGCACTAACACCTTTAATTGAAGTCTGCCGAACAAACATGATCTGCTGAGTGCTGAATGTAGTGCTGTTCTCCTACAAATGTAAAGTATAGTACAAATGGAATTATTCCACCAAACCTTTGTTTCACCGGTCCCTTTTTTGGCAGGGCAGTATGTGGGAAGGAGTGTACAATACCAAGAAGCTTTGCAGCTTACTTCTGAAGAGTATCTGTGTTACTGGGCGATGCTCCAAATGGGACCTGCATTGGAGATCTGTTTGCCTTCCCAGTCCTGACTCAGGGAGCAGCAGGCACACACCTGACCAGCCTGATGGAGAGAAACAGGCCAGGGGAATGGTACTCAGCTCTGCATAGACCTGTCTCTACAGCATGTCAATGATGACAGTCATGTTCTGGGGCTTTTCAAAGGGCAATAAAAAAAAAAGATGCATAGGTATCTCATAAACTCAGACATAGCCAGACTGAGCTTCAATGTGTAAGGCCCAGAGTGAGCTAATTTATCTCAGGCAAAAAAAATTCTGTTTATAAATATGCTTTTCTTATTCAGTTAGATTACCCCTCTCCATTTCACTATTCCCTTTCATGCGTGCATGAGTCTTAAAATGTGATAATCAGAAATTATCATCTGCATAACAAAATCCCCAGAAACTACTGCAGAGCCTGTGACAACCAGCTCACATTTCAGAGGATACAGCACATATTAATGCTTTACTGAAGGGAACTCATCCATCTTCTCAGACAGGAGTCTGTCATTTGCACTCTCATCACACCACAAAACACCACATCTTACCATATCTTTCACATCTCACAGTCTCTAATGTGTCTGTTCCCTCAGTGTGCCAGGGAGGTGAGAAATGCTATCACCCCATTCTGCTCCTGGGAATCCAAGTCAGGCAACACGTCTGCACCACCAGGCAGCTCAGCCCTTGAGTAAACTCCTCACAGCGATCATCTACACTGCACAGTGTGAGTTCACTGCTGCTTTCTGCAGTCAACAGGTGAGGGAAGGCAGTTCATTCCACAGACTGCCTCTAACACCAAGGTAACAAGTTGGTTTGGTCTGTACTGAACAGTCCTCTGATACCTCTGATATCCCTAAGCTTATCCCTGCATGTAGCCTAGGACACACAACATCTACCAGTTTAGTGTCTGAAAAAACTACAGTGCAGGGGAGGCTGTACTTCACACAAACAAAACTAAAAATAACTCCATAAACCTACATAAAAAAAACTATAAGAGTAATAACTATGACTAGGAGTCCATCACGGGTGATTGAGAAGGAACCCAAAGCCAAATGACAAATACTTTAGTCCCAGGCAACATCAGGCAGTGTAGCTATGAACTGCTCTCCACCACTTGGAGAAAATGAACTGTACTGCAGCCAAAACCAGCACAAGCTGGTCCCCCTTCCTGCCATCTACCCAGCTGGCCCCAGAGTACACTGATGGGGGGACAGCCTCCCAGCCAAGCTCTCCTTCACTTGGGAGCTGATGTTAAACCAAGGCGTGACATTGGCCAAGGAGGCAGAATCTCTCCTTAGGGATGATGTATGCAGCAGAAAAGATGTGATCAAACCAAGTCACGCCAGAGGACACTGACCAAAACTATGCATTTCTCTGTCTTCACTATTCATAGCTTGTCTTTAACACCCATCCTAGAAGCAGCCTTCCCCATGCCTGTCAGCTGCTGCACAGGACATGTGGTCACTACAGGGCTGCACAAGAAGGGAAGGCAGCACTCTGCTGACCACTGCCTGTGCCTTTCCAAGCACCCTCCCTGGGAGCACTGCCTGCACACCCTGTGCCCACCCACCTGGGCCACCCAACACGCTCCCTGTTAGCTCACAATCTGCCTCCAGAAGGAGGCTGAATTTCATCAAAACCTGTCACACAATCTAATTGCAGAGCTCAGTTATCTTAACTGGCAAGTATACAGCTAATTGTTCACCTGTGGTATGAAATCTCAGGAACAACGCGCTACATAAACAGAGAATTTCTGTACAATGTAAGCAGTGTGTGCAGCAGGGTGTCACAATCACTGTCGGTGACTGCTGACAGCTAGAACGTCTCATCTGATAAATAAATTCCACACTGCTGAAGGCAATTCATGGATTTATTTGTGTATCACAGCACATAAAATAAAGGACCATTTAAGGATATCTTCTCCTCTATGTCTTTGTTTTCAAATAAAATTTAGTTTTCATTAATAAAGGAGGTGTGCAGAGCCATTTACTCATGGGAACTGATAAATTAGTTCCTGTTCCATGTGTGTATTCACCATGAAAGCTATGCACCACACACACCATATAACAGAAAAAGTGAGCTAGAATTCCTGACATCAACAAAACACAACCTCCTGCTAAAATCAGTTATTCCATATGTAAAACTCCCATAACTCTTGTTATAAAACTTTTTGAGTTCCATAAACTAAATTTTATGGAAACACCTAGAAGAATATACTGTTTTGATACTGAGATCAGTGATGGTTCTCTGCTTTATTTCTGACCATCTTCAGGAAAGTGAGCATTGATTGACAGCGTATTTTGTTTAATTTTATTCTTTGATAAGGACTGAGCAAAAAGTATGTCCCTTCATAATGAAGCTATTTTTAAAATAAGCTTTAAATAGTAAGAGGGTCTGTCTGTCCTCTAAGATAAGCATAAAGACAATTTGTACTTTAAAACAAATTATGGACTTAAATAAATGGGTATCTAAATTTAATTACTAAAATTTATTTTTCTTTCTGGTGTGTCCTTTCCCTTTTCTGTGGGGGGAAGCTGTGTGAGTTATTTTTTTCTTTTTAATTAGAGCCTTAATAGATAATCCTCAAAACAAACTATAAAGTTTATGGGTGCAAAAAATTGCTATTATATGAACACAGTCTTAATGTATTATATTTTTATTGTATTTTTCCTCTATCCTACAATAATCTTTATAGTATAAATTTCCAGTAAAAGCATAATAAAGAAAAAAAACCTTCTTTTTAAAGCTAAGAATATTGTGCCAATCTTGGTAGAAAAAATACAAGACAATTCTATAGTAAACAGTCTCTAGCTGAAAATTCAGTCATCCTCATTCATCAAAACAAAGCATAAGGTTGAAAGCTTATTTGAGAGCATTCTGAGAGGTCAATAAAAATAACAGTAAAAGTGAGGACTGTAGAGCCACAGTCCCTGCCAAATAAGCAATAAAGTATCTTATTTACATATTTCAGGTGGCACTGATACAGCCTGATACACTTTGGGCTACATTATACATTTGCATTCCTGCATTCAGGTTTCATTATTAGATAAACTAGAGTCTGGCTTATATATATACACATATACTGCTTTCAAGGAAGGGTTTTCATACTCTGTATCAGTGTGGGATTAAACATACCAAAGTATATGTTGAAATCTTGACTCCTACAGTAATCTAAAGCCATCTACACAGCAAGCAGCTCCTGCCAAACTACACATGTTCTGCCCACAGCTTCCCCTATTACAAAACACAGACTCCCTCTGAGTTATGAATGCAGGACTAGCACAGAGACAGCAGCCTGTCTTGCACATGACAGGATACTGCCATTCAGGTGACTGGTGGCTCCTTGGCTCCTTGACATCCAGAAATTTAACCAGCTCCTGTGGCAATGCATGATGGAGCCTGGATAGAAAAACATGTGTAGGTCTAAACCAGACATGCAGGTGAGACTGTGCAGTGGGTCTTGGGAGAGTAGGCAAACCTCCAATACAGTGCTCTTGAATTCCCTAAGAACAAATTGAAGGAGCATTTTCTTTGTAGCTGGACGAGGCAGGAAAGCACAAGAAAAGTAAAACTCTAGTGGTTAAACAGTCCTTAACTGTGCAAATAAAATGATAAAAACAATGGTAAAAATAACATATGAAAATTGACATAATGGTTGTGTTTTCAATATTAACACCTATGATTTTATAACAAAAGTTATGTATATACATGCACACCTCTACTTATATTTATATATATGCTTGTATACGTACATCAGTATTATCTGAAACCCATGTAAATGAACACAAATTAAAGCTGAAAGATTAATTTTAACACGAGGCATTTGAGATGGCTGGCAAGCCTTATTTACACATTTCCTGTATTTTTATATATTTAAAGAAACATCAAAGGTTTTTAACAAGAAAATTATATTCTCATAGTCATAAAGTATACTCTTGTGATTGCATTAGAGTGGCTGTGCAATATAACTTCTTTGCTTGTTGACAATGGTTTTTGCTATGTTAATTAAATAAGTCTGTGATCTTTATTCATTAAAATTAATGCAATAATATCTATGTTGAAGGTTCACATTGGACTCAATCTGGAACGAAACAGCTTCACTGGAGTTACTCTAACATTATTCTTGACGAAACAGAGCTCTGACAAGAGATTCTGTGTGAAATCGGTTTACCCTTGCTTCACTTAATATTATTCCAAATCAGCGAGCACGAGTATCTTCAGAGCAGACAAAAATGTCTTCTATTAACCAAAGCTATGGAAACCACAAGTCTCCAGGCGACAGGTTGTGCCGGGCACGGAGCCCGCTGGCTGGGGCATTCCTGCTGTGATGGGGAAATGCCGCCGGCGTCACCGCGGAGCTCTGCGGTCCAGCCCTGGTCCAGAGCCGTCAGCTGGAATTAGCCCAAAGGATGGCACTGAGCACGGCTTGTCAATTCCAGTAACAAGACCTGAAAGAAACAGCAAAGGTTTCATGTACGAAACCCGAGATCCCTTCACCTCTGGGATTATCTCCCAGAGAAACAGGAGCTGCCCTGCTCCGGCTTTCCCCGTGGGAAAGCTGCTCTCCGGAAGGCAGGCAGTACCTGCGAGCATGCAGCAGGTGATGGCTCTGCGCCGACAGGCAAACAAACGCACTGCAGGAGAGAAGAGAACCTCGCTGCTAAGGTTTTAAAATTCCCAAATCTAATTCACTCCACACTGAGACCAACAGCAGCCCTTCCCACAACACCCCGGGCACTGGATTAAGACTTGATGAGTAAGAGCCAACACAGAGTCGAAGTTCAGCATTGAAACCAGAAAGCCCCATCACTATTAACATTTTTGTTCTGTTAACCAGGTGGGTTGCACCTCAACCTTGGCAGAAAAGAAAACCACAAGCTACCTTTGATTCGTGACCATCCATATTTTATATATAATTAATTCAGGCACAGGGGAAAATGAGAAGATGAATAGTGAAGTAATCTCAAATTAAAAAGACTGATTAGTATTTAGGAAACAGGCAGCTGACCCAGCCACCCCCAGTAGTATGACTCACAATACTATTTTCATATTTGTATTATTTAGCATGTAAAGACCTTAGCTGAGAGTCCTGTTCTGCTAAGAACTTGCATTAAGTACTCTGAAAATATCTTCCCCGATTAATTTTCTACTGAGCAAAAAATGTTTTCATTAAAATTTTATGTTTAAAATGGCATCTTTTGATTCAGTCCTCCCAAAATCTAAGTGCTAAATAAATAAAAAATATTTTAAAAATCCACCCTCCAACCAACATGGAAATTACTTATTTTCTGGAGGCTAGAAGAATGGAAATACTTTCTATGATTTCCAAGAGCTGGAAAAAAATTTAATTTCAACTGAGGTAGGATGAAGAAACTGACATAACTTTTTCTCTAGCCCTACTTCATAGATAATAAAATGGAAATATTAAGCAAAGAGTTTATATTATAAATAGATGAAGCATTTAAAAAGACATGAAGGCAGAATGTGTTTATGTCTTTCAGTGTTTAGAGACAAGAAATTGAAGTATGGACAAATCTAGCAAAATTTTACAGAGAAGCAGTATTTGGAACTCGTGAAAGGGCCTGATTTCAGACACCAAAGAAATAAAAGACATACATTGCATTAGCTAATATGGAAGTCTTAAGCATTAAGTGATACTACAAATGGACAAAATCCAAAGAAAACAGTAATTAAGGAAGGTCCCTTGTAATTGAACAGCCATAAGTAGAAGTAGTGTCTGTCCATTGAGCCATGTGACTTTCCTTTGACAGAATATACATTATTATATATAAGAAATATACTATACATTATTATACATATAAAGTACTGAAGAAGCAATACAAAGGAGGATAAGTTAAACTAACTAATGACTGAAATCTATCTGTATTTTGATTAACCTGACAATTTTTTAGAAAGAACTAGCTCAGGATGTACACTAACACTGCATATATTTTTAGTGATTGATTTTAAAGATCTTTCTGAGTTTTCCATCACAGCAACTGAAAGTACCAGAGACCAGGGATGGTGTAACAACCTTTTGAGAAATGAGACATTCCTTTCAGTGACTGAACAAAATATGGGGGTTGCATATCCCTTAATGATGGAAATTAATAAGACCGTCTCTACTGTCAATAATATAGTAAGTTTCATTGGATTCTGTTAAAGTTTACAAGATTTTCTTTTTGTAATCAATGTTAACCTATTAAACATAAGCAGTATGAGGGGTTTTTTTCCACAGAAAATAACAAAAATTAGGAAATTGGATGATAAAGCTGGAGATTGATCCAATACCTACAGAGTGCAGTAGGCCTCGTTCCATTTCCACCACTGTGTCTTGGACCAGGACTTCAGTAATGAGGACTTAAACAGCAAAATTAGGCCATTCAGTCAACATTAATAAATCTTTATTAAGCAGTACTACAATTGCTGGGTTTGTAAAATGAACAGAGAGTGAAGAACTGTAGTCTCAAGAACACACAGTCCATCTAGTCAGACAGGAGACCTCCAAGGGAAGCCAGTAAGAAATCCTTTGGAAGAAGCATCCTTTAACACTTCAGTCTGGATAACACATACATCCACTGACTACTGGGCTACACAAGGTGAGAGCCCTCTGTTACACAGACTGATAATCTTCTTACCAAGGTATCTATTACAATGCAACACTTCAAAATTTTGTCTTTATCAAGCTATTCTATTCTAGTAGAGCTTTTTCCTCACTGTATCCTTGTCCATAAGAGACAAAGGATTTGAATGAACTATGAAAATGAGTGTTTTCCTTTACTCATTTTACATTTTCCACAATTAAATTTTACTAGTCATCAGGAAAACAATATATAAGATAAGCCAAAGTATCTTTCCATAGCCTTCAATATTCCCTGCATCATCTGTCCTTCAATTTTGTATCTTCTTTTTCTGAATAAATAAAACCTTCACCTCTTTCTTCACATGGGAATCTTTTCAGATGGAAGACTTTATTTTTCTTTTTTGGCTGTCATTCTCTGGTCTTTTCTTTTTTCTTAATAGGTTTTCTGGATAAGAAGTTACCAAAGGCAGATGGATTATTCATACTGAGTATGAGAGTGAAGAAGTGTTATACAAGAAACACTACACAAAGTTTTACATTTCTTTTATAATACACATAAAACTTTATTCTACTATGAACTGAGAAAATCCCCTGGTTGAGCTTCTTCATGACAATGGGCAAGATTTTTGATAGTATCTTGTTCTGTTAGGAGAGATATGCAGGAAACATTTAGATTGTATCTTCCAAAGTTTTACCATGTAGATTTCTAAAATTACATTTGATACCATATAGCTCTTTGATAGTCCTTTCAAAGTATGTTTCTGCTTTGATATTCCAAAATACATTTGTGTTGTCTTCAAATATGCTGCATTTACAGATCATTAAAAAATAAATACTAAATCAACCCTGAAAAACAGCTACTGTCTCATGGCTTGTCTGAATGATGCTTGTTTTCCTCCATTTAGCATAATGAATAACTAGAGTATTTCCTCTTTATAGCTTGCTCTCAGTCTTCCTTTGGCTATATGAGTGAGTGCACAGGTAAAGTCAGATGTATGCACAGGCACACATAGGTACCTGTATTTGTGCATGTGTACATGTACATAATTCTCCTCTAGTGACCAGCTACAGAAATGATCCCTGAAAGTGTACATTAAGGTGTTAGAGAGCATCCAAAGTAGGGCTATGAGGATGGTGAAAGGTCAGGACGGGAAACCTGATGAGAGGGCTTGAGGTCACTGGCTCTGTTCAGCCTGGAGAAGACTGAGGAGAGACCTCACTGCAGTTACAACTTCCTCCTCAGGGGAAGTGGAGGTGACAATGATGATCTCTTCACTCTCATGACCAGTGACAGGACTCAAGGAAATGGCCTAAAGTTGTGTAAAGGGAAGTTTAGGTTGGAGATCAGGAAAACATTTTTCAACCAGAGGGTGTTCAGGGTGGTCAGGCACTGGAACAGGTTCCTCAGGGAAGCAGTCACAGCACCAAGCCTGACTGAGACCAAAAAGCATTTGGACAATGTTCTCAGACACATGGTGTGACTCTTGGAGTGGCCTGTGCAGGGCCAATGAGTTGGACTCAATGATCCTGATGGGTCTCCTTCAACTCAGCATATTCTATGATTCTATGATAACATATATGTATGTGCAGAGAGACAGTGCCAATCAGCCAGCCTGATCTAACATTGGTGTAAGCACACCACTTTCAGCTATGGGATTCCCCCAAAGAAATGTCTAGGAGAAAGTTCACAGGCTTATTCCGTTTTGTAAGAGATGTTGAATAAAAAAAACTCTGTGTATACTGAACATGCAGATCTTATTGACAAACAGGTACACAAGTATACGTATCTCCATCACAGTCACAACTTGCTGTAAAGGAAATGCCATGCATTTCCAGTTATGTTATTCTAAAATCAGCAAAAGAGTTTGGGGGGTGGGGGGGGAGGAAAAAAAGTTTTAATGTGGGAAGAGACAGAAAGCATTAAAGGAAAATCAGAGATGCAGGATGTCAAGGTGCTGTATGGTAACAGCTGTGCTCTGCTGCCATCCTGAAATTCTGTGTGCACTGAGCAGCAACCTGACAGACACAGGGCTAGAATTGCTGCCAGGGATCAGTGCCACACAAAAGCATCCTGGCCAAACACATTCCTGTGCAGACATTGTGGCTCTATCCCAAGGTTTCCATCATACCAACAGATCTTGGTGTAGGAATTATCCCTGAGGCATATGATCTGAGCTCAGAGTCAAATCCAGTAAAGGTGCACTGTCAAATGGATGTAGGCAGGGCACAGATATACTTTCAGGTTCCTTACACCATTCAGGCACAGCAATTCTCAGTCAGATGCAAATGGTCTGGGAACTCAGACAGGTCAGAGCTGGTTAGGCCCACTGGGAGCTCAGAGTGGTTAAGTCCACTCCTAACCAGCAGCAGAAGCCTTTCCCAGCACATGACAATGGATGCACATTACTATGACTTCATTTTCCCTGAAACAGTCTAAACTTTTGCTTGGGATTGAGAAGAAATTGCTACTGACACTTCAAGCACAGCAGCTGCACTACCTTGGTGTCAAGTCTTGCAAGAGTATTGTGAAATCCTAGTTGGAAATTCAAAGGTATGTACTTTGTCAGAACAAAGTCTGATTTCTGCAAATTATCAGCCTTTTCTAGAATTATTGGCCTTTTCAGTCTTTTCATCTAACAGAAAACATTCTTTCTGTCATGTTCCTGACATTAATTTATTATTTTATGGAGAAAGACCTGAAGTTACCTCAACTGAGAGATCACCATCTCATTGCGTGACTGGAAACAGGCATGAAAACAAAAAGTTGATGGCCCTTGCACTGATGATTTTAAGGATTTTCAAAAAAAACATAAAAAAGAAAAAAAAAATGAAAAAAAAGAGCAATGGGAGTTGGGAACTGCAATAACTTTAAGCATCTTGAGTATCCATAGTAAAGAACAGACAAGGGGAATACAGAAATATATTCCACCTCAGAAGATAGAGAAGATATTTCACCACTGTCTGTACATTTACCAGCTCTTCTGGCCCCCTCTTAACCTATTATGCAGTCCCCATCTTCTTCCTCTTTCACAATGCTCTATTCACCATGGTCAGCTGTAAAGGACCAGAGAACAGAAAACTTTCTGACACCACTACCCCTTGTCTGCCTGCTGATTGTATAGATTTGTGTAGATGGTATTGGTCTTCTCAACACATGAATTAGCTTTCTGTATTTCTTTTCGTAAGCTACACTGAGCATTTCCTAAATTATTCCCAGAAGTAAAATAAAATGGAAACAATATCTACTGCATTGGCAAAAATCTAAATGTTTTTATGTTCTCCCTTTCTTTTACTTCATTCCCAATTTAAAAATCTTTGTGAGTAAATGCTGCAGTTGATGCTACAACTGTTAAAGGATTATCATTATGTCTGTGTGCTGTTCCTACAAACATGAAACTTGAAAGCACATAAAGCAGTAAGACTGACTGATGTCCTTGGTTCGTTTGTTCAGACCCAGTTATTGAGGCATAAATAGTGTGCTGTATAACACCATGAACTGACCTAGGAGTGCCTATAATACACAGGTACAGTGAGACCTACAAAAACTGAATACTTGGTGTTAAAACAGAGAGCAAGCACTACCTGATTTCCTTGCCCTGGTCTTACAGAGCTGTGACAAATGACACAGGATTTTCCCCTTCTGCAGGATGGAGTTCCATATGTGACTACCTCAGGGGAATATGCAAAGGTTGAATATTAACATTCAAAACCCATAAATTTTCATCTTCATTATTCTCTCCTTCCTCCCCACCCCTCAAAAGAGTTTTCACCTAAATGCAAATTAATTTTAAGCTGTCACAAAAAGAATGAATTGCTGCATTTAATCTGTTTTTGTTTTAGGAGTATGAAAACTATATGAAAGTGCATAAAAAAATGATATGTTAAATGATCCCTCCTGAGTCACTAAGTCACTGTGGTCCATCACTGCATATTTAATTACATTTTAAAATAAAAGAATATATTTGAATTGCTAGAGCATAATGGCTGCTTTAGTGCTGCTGTAGATATTCATAGAAAGACTTAAAGAAACACATGGATTACTGATCTGACAGGCCACAACAGTAACCTAAAACAGTCACCATGGTCTCTACTGTGAATTCTTGTTATTTCATGGACCCCTGACAGAATGGATGGAAACAGGATAGAGGTTTATAATAAAAATGCTGACACAACCTTACCTATAGCTGTGCAAATGGTGCTTCTATAATTAAACTTTACAACTTCAGCATCACTAGATAAGTTGCTACTTTTTAATCATATTAATCAGAGCTCCATGTTTCAATTGCCATATATTATCATGCAGTGTGAACTATAAAAATAAAAAGATTCCCAGCCACTAAATATCACAGCTGTTATGAAACACAGAAGTATATCCAAACACTTCTCTGTAAGTGCAAATACACTGAAGGAAAACCTCAGCTGATTATCCTTTTTTTTTTCCTAATACATAGGTTCAACATAATGGCTACAGAAAGTACTCTGAATACATTACAAGAATATCACTGAATAATAAAAAAGTTTCATTAAGATCTGCCCTGTTTCAAATTTTCCTATCAGCACTAAAACAAGTCTACTGTTTTCTATGACAATGACAGCCAGAAGCCTGCTCTTTCAGAGGAAGGCACTGAGATTATTCTTCATGCACTGCTGTTTTCTTTAAAAGCCAGCTCCCCAGCAATAGCGAGGAGTGGGTGGCCAAACTCTCACTGCTTTCAGTGGTCTGAGATTTGGAGCCTGGAAATGTTTTATGTAAATATTTCTCCTCACATTTTCTCTTCATTTGTCCGAGTGATTTACAGCTTTACTTCAGCGAGGAAAGTTTCCTCTCAAAAAAGCTACATTTGGTGCAAACAGAAGGGATACTGCATTGGAGCTGAAACCCTCTATTTTTACCAAGTGGGCATTGCTAACTACAACAATAAAATTAATCTATAATTAAAATTTGGTTGCTTATCATTCTCTATTGTCCTGAATTTGCAAGTCCTTGCATGCTGCATGCCACTGTACATGTATCATGTCATACATTCCCACACTGTCAGTGCCTACTCCTCTACAGCACCAGTTTTATAACACCTTCTGGAGAAAATTGTGCTTTCCTTCCAGATGGGTGGTACAGGTATGTAGCCTGTGTGTCACAAGGGGTCCTGTAAGCAATCAATGGAAAGAGCATGCCTGTAATATTGTGTGGGGGAGACTATGCAATGGACATTTCTGAAAATTATAAGAGCTGTAGCAATGCATAGGAGTTGCCATAGTGTTATTCTGACCCCTGAAGGATGGAAACAGAGTTAACTTCATATCCTTTTTTTCCCAATTTACTCAGTATACTCTATGAATGTCAAACTCTAAACTGCATTAGCAGGATATTTTAGTGCTTGCCCAGACCTATCCTCCAGAAATATGAATATAGTCATGAACTAATGGTGAATCAACTTTAAAATACTGATGTTTTCAGGGAAGCAGGAAAAAATGATTTTTCAGGCTGCTGTAGGGTAAAATTACTGTGAGTTTGATAGTGCATTAAATCTAGTAGGTATGTGAAGATCATGTTTATCAAGAGATGTAAAACCCACTCTGCCCTCACCTCTTCTTAACTGAAAAGTATTTTAGTGACATTTTGCTAGAATAGATTCAGAGTGAAGTGGGGAAGGACACAGGTCAGTGACGATAAGATCACTCATTTCAGCTGAGTTAAGATTTCATCAGGCTTACATTTTTCAGAAAATGCATGTGTTAGAGGTATGGGCCCTCAGCAGTGCCTTTGTGAGTTTATCTATCTTCAAGGAGTGTTCTTCCCCCTCCTCCCCCTGAACAGATACGAAAAGTGATTGAGGATTCTAAAAGGGGCATTAAGGCATATCCTGATACTGCTATCTTTGAGGACAATTTGCTAAAAAAGTCTGAGTTAAACCAATGGGGCTCCTGTTACACCTTTGCTCTTCACCCACTCACTGCTAAGACGCTTGAAATGCGCTAAAGACCACCTTTTCGGTTCCTGTAAATGTAACAGGTGTATGAAGCTGTTGTATGTGACAATACTTTTTCCTCACGTCAGTCACGCTGTACTGTAACACAATGAAGCAGCACCCTGCCAAAGCTGTGAGCAGTCGCTGCTCACACCGAGAGAGACACAACGCTGTCTGCGCCGGGCGCCGCACACAGCCGGGCGAAGCGGCACCAGCTCTGCCTTGAGCGCTGGGAGAGAGGTCAGCAGAACGCCGTGCTCGGAGCTCGGCGATGGCGAGAGGAGAGGAGGAGGATCAATTTTAATTTCGGTTTTGTTCCTCCTCCGCTCAGCTGTTGCCATGCTCCCAAGTCCCAGGTTGCGGTGTGACCTTGCAAAGGAGCGCGCAGCCGGCGCTGCTCAATGGGACCATTGTGCAGCCTTGCCGGGGCTCCTCGGGAGCCTCTCCCCGGGTGTGGCTGAACCAGCGCCTCGGCAGCCTCCCCCTCCTCCTCCTCGTCCTCCGTGAACTCCCTGTCCCGGGGAAACTCCGCCAGCGGCACGCTGATGCAAAAGGCAGCCTGCAAGAGGCAAACCCCTTGTCAGGAGCTGAGCAAGGATCTCCCCTCCTCTGCCCAGGTCTCCATCCCTCGCTGCCGGGAGCGCTACAAAGTTAAGCCAAGTGATCGATACGCTATAGGAGCACATTATTCCACTATCGGCGACTGATGCCACTGATGTAATCAAGTTACATAATCACCGTCTTTGCACAAATACATCCATCTTCCTACAGACAGATCTGCATATCTTCTTCCATCCATTATGCATGAACTCACCAGCAGTACATAAGGGTACATATTTTCGCACACACTATGTAACTTTAGCATTGCAGTGCATTGCTCTGCACAACGTCATCACTATCGATTCCCTCAACCTTCCCCCATTCCCTCTTATCAGGACTGATTTTGCAGAGAGAGATTACCAATGTGCATTGCTCGGATCCCTTTAAATCTTTAGAGGCTGAAGTGCTTCCCTCACTTGCTTCTGTTCTTAAGAAGATGATCTTTCCTTTTTCTCTCGTCTCGCTTCACACCACAAGTAACAGGAATGAATTCCCACACAGTCCCTCAGCCAGATGCATGTATGTATGAAATACCGAAGATAGCATCTCTGTTTGCACATCTTCCAACTCCCATACACGTGGTCTGAGGTTTCAGTAGGTAAGTTATTGGATAAAAAAGATATTTTGTAAGAGCAGCTGGATGAGATATTTTCAGGCTAGTGACATTTATGGTATTTCTCTACTATGAAGCTGAGGGGATTTTGTCCTTACCGCCCCTCAGTTTATAATTTCCTAGCAGGATTTACAGGAACAGTTGTAATCCCAAATTACCAATGGCATTTAACCCCTTTAGCACCAGTGCACTGTACCACGATCAATAAGGATCACCACCTTAAAGTTTAACAACTTGAAAAGCAGATTTTCTCTACCTCCATTGCAGCTATGAAATGCAGCAGAACGCTGCACAGAGTTGGAAACATCTATTTAACCAGAGGATGGGATCCGATCTCATATTAATTAGATTCCATCACAGAGAGCTTCTTTGCTGTCATATACCCTTTCCAGGCAAATATATTACAACCAGGGAAATAAAAAATGAGGGAAAATTAAAGACTCCCTGCTCTTACAGTACTCTCCCAAATCCAGAGAATGCATAAATGCAGAGGGAGGAGATCTTTTTTTAATTTATCGCAAAAAAGCACTCACCAGAAGACCTACTGCAGTTATTCCACTCAACTGCCAATAGCGGCTGGAGCCCCTCGCATCAGGGTAATGCAGCAATCCCGAAAGTGCCCATTTCAGTCACCCGCCACCAAGTTTAGCAATGCCGGGCTTTTGCCTGGATAAAATGACCTTACCCACAGGAGTCTCCCGAAATATTCCTCCGGTGCGATCAGTCAGCGAGGCGAGTGCCGGTCACCACACTGCGCACTCGGCCGGAGGAGCCCCGTGTTTACTCCTGGGGCTCAGCTGGCCGCGAGTGCCGCGGACGCGGCGCCCATCCATCCACCGCTGCCAGCTCCGCCGGGGGCGCAGGTAATTCCATACAGACTTCGGCGCCCCCCACCCCCCCGAGTCGCCCCTTCCTTCCTAGTTCAGAAAGTGCCCGCGTCGCCGGCGGGAGGTACCATCCAGGTGCGGCGAGGGGGGGCGCGGGGAA
>VXBC01013303.1:102565-129542 GCA_013399945.1 Ploceus nigricollis
CTCGCGCCGCTCTGCGGGGGGAGCCGCGGGGAGGGCCCTTCCGAAGGGATCCTGGAGAAACTCCTGGGTAGCGGGGCCTCCCTCCCTCTCTCCCTCCGCCCCGGCGCCGCCCGCCTCCCCGCGCCGCTTCGGTCCGCAGTGCCGGGGCCGCTCCGCTCCGCGCCTGCCGGGACAGCGGCGGGGGCACGGCCGGGTGGGGAGCGCCGGACGCGCAACATGCGCGGTGGTCAGCCTGCTTCGCTTCACCTCTTGTGCTTTATTTTCTTTTTCTCCCCCCCTTCCCCTGCAGTTTCCCAAGCGAAGTGTTTTAGGAGAGATGATACATTATCTATTCTCGGATTTTTATAAGGCAAACTGTGGGCCTCGCTGTTGCCATGGGATCTTCTTTGTGCGAACTCTCTGAACTGTGTGGGAACAGTTTTATTTCCTTCCCTTCAGATTTTTGTCTTTATTTTTTTTCCCTTCTCTTCTGCAACTCTTCTGAAGATATGTATCAAAATGTAACTGCATTATTGCCAATTAAGATTAACAGCAGCTGCAAGGTGCATCTAATTAGGAATGTTAATTACTTCATGAAATAAATAGTCATTTGCGGATGTTTATTATACTAAACAAATGTTCTATAAAGCATAACTCAAATTCTGACACTCCCCTCAATACAGTTATTCCCATTCCTGCACAAAGATGCAGGGAAACAGGCACCCCTTCTTCCACTGCATTTGCCCTCCAGGTGCATGCACAGGGAAGAGATAGATTTGCCTGTGTATAGGTACAGGGTTGGATCCGAGGCATTTTGAACTCTTACAACCCATCGTATGGGGTGGGAGTGTGGAGGAGCAGGAAATAGCTGAGCAATGTGAGATAAATGTGTACAGTTACATATCTGTTTATATCTTTGTAAATAACGCTCTCCAAAACCGGGACAAAGAGACTAGGCAGTGTTCACTTACCTCTTCATCCATCCTGGCTTCTTGTAGGGCCACAGAAAGGAATCCAAACTGGTACAGTTATTAAACCCCCAATATCTTACAAGAGAAGGGAGAAAAGAAAAAGCAGCCCATGGAAGAATGTGATTTTACTACGGAACATGATAAAAGATTATCAATAAGCAGATAATGGGCCATGCAGGGTCAGTGGGTTGCAGGAGAGGTGAGAGCTGTTGCAGAATTTGTGGAGCTTGCTCACACCCCACCCCACCTCGCCTTATAACAGAATGGCATTCTTCATGTCAGATAAAAAAATAGATGAAACTAGAAATGAGTGCAGCAACCAGTAGTCAAAATCCAACGTTAAAACAAAGAAATTAATGTGACTGGTTAAACCAGGCATTCAGATACTACTATGATGAGTGATCCATATGCGTGGGCAGGTAAAAGAGACGTGAAAAACTTTATGGGATTCTCTTTGTGGATCAGTATAGGGCATTTTATGTTAGCTAAGTGACTCATAACATATACTTTAGAGAGCAGGTTTGGGTGCTTGATTTAGAAGCCTGGGCATCCTAGCTGTTTGACAGAGTGAGAGGGAAAGACAGAGGGGTTCCCAACTTTGATTCTCACCATTATCCTTTGGGAGAACTGCTTTCTCACCATGGAGATGTGACAACAGACTCCCAGCAGAGGCACCTCCATTACGGGAATTCCAAGAGTCTTCCTTGTGCCTTGACAGAGTGACAGATGCTTGAGGCTGCTCATAGTCTGCAGAGGGCAGAGAGTAGGAAGGAGGTGCCTGGGCTAACCCTAACCATTTGCCTTCAGTTCCTGATGCTTTACAGATTTCTCTTCCACTGATAGCCAAGTCATTTAATGTCTCCGTCCTTTTGTTCCTTCTCTGTATAATGTGAATTAACACTGTTCTTACTCATAAGGGTGCAGTGAAGATAAAAAGGCATTAATGTTTGTTAGGTGTTCTTACACAGTGGTCATGGGAGCTATATAAGTTCCCAGAGAGGCTGATTAAGTGTCTGGCAGAAGAAATGGAAAATGAAAAAGGGTGGAAGCCAAAAGCTGTGAACAAAATACAATGGAATTGCTAAAATGGCTGAAACCAGACTAATAACACAGAAAAGCTGTAGACCATTCACATGTGCAGAATACAAACCACCTGTGTTCTTGAGTTAAATTTATCCCAGGGTTAAAGAAACTAGATTCCGTTCATTTCTCAGTTACTGAATTGCTATGAATAGCAATGCAGTTGTATGGATACAAGCATAAGAGATTTTAAATTTAATTTTTTTCTCAGCCACATACTTAATCTCTAATTGGCTTCATCCTCCCCTTAATAAGTACGGTTTTCATAATATGGAAGGGGATCTCCTTTGTCCTCATCATGACTTGTGTTTTCAAGAAATTTCACCAAAGAGAAGAGCATAATCTTGTCTGTTTTGATTCCATGGCATTCAGTGCATGCTGAAATGTTTAAAATGAATGAGTAGTGTATCTTGTACCTGAACCATGTGTATGATCTTGATGCCTTGTGTCCCTTGAAAAAAGGAAGAGGCACAAACCACATCCTCATATATACCTCTGTGTGTGTCCTTAAAAGGATCATCACATTTAGTGTGTGTTAAGTGAAATAGTGCAGTCAAAGTAAGCTTCCTTTTCTAAAAGTAATACATATCTAAAATGAAAGGGCTGACAGAGTATATGGGTCTGAAGAATGTTAACTTCATGCAGAATGCTCTTGGTTAATAAATGCAATCTGCTTGAAAGGGTACTGTCCAAGAGCTGATATCCACAATCCCCTTAGCTGCCAGGGGTTCTACAAAACTTGGTGGAACCTGGCCTCATGCTTACCCTGCCAGCAAATCTGTCCAGAGGGTCCAAAGACTGACAGGTCTTGATTTCTTGCTACCTGCCTGTGGATTTTAGGGAGTAAATATTGTTTCCATTTGAGTATTTATTTTCAACTTCTTAGCAAATGCAGTGGGAGACACAGGGTAACACAAAACACCAGCACTTGCACATTCTCTTGCTGAATGTGCATATACAATAGAACTATGACATGATATAAATCTGACAGCATGGAAAACAAGCATAGATTTTTAGATTTAAGAAGTAATGAAATCACAGTTTCCAAAATATGCCTTTACTCTTCCAATAAAAACACCAAATAGAACCCCTGCTCATGTAATAATTTACTTCTGAACCCTTTGATCATGTAAACTGCATTCTCAATCTAATCACTAAACTGTTTCAGTAAAGAAAAAAGATCAGCATTTTGTCTAGCTTTTTTCTTTTCTTTTCCCCTTTTCAAAACACAATTGCATTGATCTTACTAGAAACAGGTTCCCTTTTTGTCCACTTCTGGCAAACTAAGTAGCCTTGAATGCTTCAGAGAGAACAAAGAAAAACCTGAAATCTGCTGTGTGATTAACTTCCTAGTTCTTGAGTTCTTGTGTATATTTTATATTTTTAAATTTTGTATATTTTATGTTATATATAATTGCATTTTATTTGTTGAGTGCTTTATATATTGTACCTTACATATTACATCCTTTTCATAGGTCTAGGCAAGAGTGTTCAAGAAAGAAGATATTTTAGAAAGAATAATCCCTAATTCTGTGTCATGTGAAAATTTCGAAAGCAATTTCCTTTACAGAGGAGCCTGACTTTAACAAGTACATATCTAGTCAGGGAATAATACTCATCGAATAATAAGGAGATTTAATCACAAAAAATTCTTGTTTATAGTTTTAATTGCAATTATATTTTTCTTTTCCTGAGCCACTGTTGGGTTTGCATGGCCAGATTTTGGTAGAAAGGGAAAGAGCTACAGGGATGGCTTCTGTGAGAAGCTGCTGGAAGCTTCCTCCATGTCCAGCAGAGCCAAGGCCAGCCAGCTCCAGGATGGACCCACTGCTGGCCAAGGCGGAGCCTATCAGGAATGGTGGGAACATCTCTGTGACAACCTCTTTGAGAAGAAATAAAAACAAGTTACTGTGCAGTTGTAATCACAGCCAGAGAAAAGCAGGGTGAGAACATGTGAGAGGAACAGCTCTGCAGACACCAAGGTCAGTGGAGGGGAGCAGTAGAGAGCCTTTGGTGGGTGGGTGGCATCCAGACAGTGTCAACCCACCACAACCACATACACCTTTCCCTAAGTACAGCGTGCTGTGCTGATTGCTGGCCTGTGTTGTCCCAAATGCTACAGCTGTACCCTGTTTTTCTTGTTGGTACCATTTTAGTGTGACTAATTTGGCAGCTTTGTGCACAGTGTGTCAGACAGCCCAGGCTATCTGGTACCCAGCTCTGCCAGGGCCTCGCTGCTGACACAAACCTTCTGTGTCAGGTACTCATCAGCTCTAGGTGGCCTGAGCAAAGCATTACAGAACCTATGGGTGAAAAGTGACGTTGCATAAAAGCTAAATATCTTGTTACTACTTTAATACATGCATTTCATTGATTTTTAATGATTAAAGAAAACAGAATTTGCATTTATATCTGTATATAAATATAAACATATATATATGTTAGCTTTGTTGTCCTTCAACTTATTGCTTTAACCTAATATAGCAAAGGATAATGTCAAGGTAATTAAATGTTCATCTCTTTCCCATTTTTAATTTTGTAGAATAAATGCTTACTTGTTGTTCCCCTAGTCTCTCATTAGAGTATCTCCGATGAAGATAATACCCATCCATAAGCTGCTTAGAACATATACCTCATCTATTTAATTAAACAGCACTCTACCACAAGATGAGAAAACTAAAACGATGGGGTGCATTCATGCATTTAAAAAATTCTGTATGTTTCAGTTCAGAGTTGCTTTATTTTTTTCCCCCAAGGAACTAACAGAAGGCAGCAAGAAGGGATTATTTTCCTTTGCGGATCTGTTTAAAGTGTTCAGTAATATAAATCTCATCCAATTCCTATAAAGTCTGTAGAAAGACTCCTATTGCTTCAGTATATGTTACAGCAGTCTTGCACTACTGTTACCTAACCAAAGATCATAAATGGGAGATTTTAAATAAAAGTATTATTTGGAAAAAAGTCGCACAAGAACAAGTGACCCAAGTTATCAGAGTAATCCTTTAGCCAGTGATGTGTCCCAGCAGTGGCCAGGGCTGGATGCCTGCAGGTGAAAAAGACAGGGCTGATGACAACCAAAAGCAATTGTCATGTAATGCCCCTCCCAACTTCTGACACCTGCCAGTACAGGGATTTTCACTTTTCATCATGAGGAAATGCTAGTCACGAATGTGAAAAGTGTTAGACCTTAAGAGACAAATTGATCTGAATAAAAACCCAAACAACCCAACACCCAAACCCTAAAGGAAAAAGCAAGACCACAAGCAAAACTTTGTTGAGTCATCCAGCTGCTCTGTGAAAAAAAGTTTTGTCTTTCTATTATTTTTTTCTTTTTTTTAATTTTAAAAATTGCCAGAAGGTGGAAAATGTGCCAGAAGAGCAGCTCCCATAGGGTGCTGCTCCCTCCCTGCTGTGCTGCTCCCCCTGCCTGGCACACTCCCCAGCACCTCCTTCCCAGCCCATTCTGGCCGCTGAACCCTTCTGTTGCTGAAAGCTTTTCTCAGCAGGACAGGAATATTTCCATGGCCTCCTGCCTGCCTGTGGGATGGCCATGGCTGGCAGTGGCAGGGCCAGGTGTCAGGGACCTTCCCCAGCAGCCCTGTCCAACCCATCTATGTGGACATTATACACAATTTAATAAATATAATTTCTGTGCACTCCTGGATGACTGTCAGCACCTGCCCATTCTTTCTCCAAAATGTGGTATCAGTCCTGCTTTCATAAATGAGGTCATGTGGTCATCCATTAATGGGTGCATAATACAAATATTTGTCCTTTGACTGCAGAGTCATCTGTTGAAGCATTCCCTCCCTCACCACTGAAATTACTTCTGCAGCCTTGGTGCAGGTTGACCAACCAAAATGTGGAGTCATGCAGGCCAGGGGAGGGGTGGGACTGCCAAGAGCAGTAAGGTGCTCACTCAGATGCAGCTCCATATGAGCAAGTTCCCAAAGAACTATGGCTACTCATCCTGATGTACATTAAATGCTAAACTTTCATATATCAAAGAACGTCACAAAAACAAAATGAAATCCAGAAATTGCCTGTGTAGATGTAAACCACTGTGACAGGAACAGACTAAAATTTAACTAAAATTTAATCCTGAGTAAAAATATCCTTTGGAAAGTCATGAAGCAGAGTAAGAGATTGCTAAAATCAAAGATGTGTGAATTATCTACCTCACAGAGCTCGTGAATCAATTACATATAAAGCTATACATGTCAAAATTAATTAACCTAAGAAATGTTTATTATTCAGTGTTGTTGATTTTCTGCCTCCCCACTATACACGCACACGTGCGCATAGCAAGGAACTTGATTTTGTACTTACCAATGCATCAATTTAGCAGCTGCAAAGGTTTGTCCCAGTTATTAATATAAGTGATTAGAGTCATCTGCAGTCAATGTTTTGTAGCTTCATTTTGCTGTTTGGATGCGATGGGGAGATCAAGGCCTCTACATACAGACTGGGGCTGCACATGGGGGAGTAACTTACTGAGGGCAGGCAGGGACAGCACATGCAGTGGAAAGGGGGAGGGAAAAATCAACATCTTTATTACAGGTATGACAGGTCTTGATTGCAAAACCTGGCTGAGAAGAATGTATCAATACAGGTGTACTATGGACCCCCTATCTAAGGTGGGGAGAATGACTGTAAAGGAGATTAGAAAGATTTTGAAGGCAAGCAAAAAAAAAATTAAAGATGATAGTGATACAAAACCTCAGCTTGGGTGTTATGGTGGAACATGGTGATTAAAGTTTGGGACATAATAAACACTTGCTCTTTGGAACAACTAAGCAGAGAACTCACAAGAAGAGAAGCAGCTCTTTACTTTTTAACAGTGCAGAAGACCCAGTCAAAGAGCCAATTATTTAAGTACCACTGTACAATAATAATTGTGAAGTATGCAGATTCCTGAAGCAAATCTCACCAGATCCCTCCAAACAGATATCAAAACAATCTCACCTTCTCTTACTGAAATACTGTTTTACTGTAAAGAGAGGCAATATGTAAATATAATGGAAGTTAGTTAAAATAAACTTTAAAAAATACACTCCAAACAGAAAAATATTAGTTGGTGCAAAGGATGCTGTTCAAAGACATCATGTTACAGGCTTGGTGAAAGAGCCCATCAGATCCTTATAAAAGACCTAGCTTGATCCTGACAAATAGTAAAGAGGCTTTTAGAGATTAAAAGAAACCCCTTCTTTCCAATATGAAAATCACAGCCAAATAATTGGAAATTATGTAAAGCTATAGCAACTCAGCCCTGACAAAAATGTTGAAAATCAACCCACTAATAGCATATAACATAGAGAAAAAATATTTTCACACTCATTAGAAGATGAAGTTTGCCATCATTGGTAACAGCAGATGATTCAGTAAGATGAGAATTAGCAGAAAAAATCCCAGTCAATAGAGCAGTAACAAGTTGAAAAATAGTCAATTTATAGATATTGTTCTAGTACATATGAGATGTTTTAGCATCTAAGGGTGTTAAAATGATTATTGCTACTGTAGTTTAAAGTATTTTTGGTTTCACAAAAATCTTGTAGTACTCACAAAGGAAACTATCAATATAACTATCAAAGTTTCTCAAAAATGTCAGATTCATATGAAACAATTTCCAATAATCCATCAAAACATCAAGAATGATTGGGACAAGAAACGAAAACAAAACTGAAAAGAAGCATTATACCACAGTATAAATCCATAGTGAACTTTTTTCTGGAATATGACACATGATTGGGTCACCCTGTCTCAAAAAAAAAAGTCTTAACTGGTAATGAGTATTAAGAAAAATAACTAGAAAGGGAGTAGTCAAATAGAACATGTTTGCTCAGAGAAGTGGAGGATGACTGAACAGAGCAGGCCTATTTGGTTTGCAAAAGATGGTACAAAGAGAAATATGTGAGATCTGTAAAGTTACAGTGTAAGGACCACTGTTTTCAGTATACAAGAATGAGGAGGCAGTGAAATTATGCTATGACATTTTCAAAACTGATGCATAACAAATAAGTAAATTGTATAATTCATTCATTGCCTCAGGACATGTTGAAGGCCAAAGTATAAATCAGTTATGCAAGATTAAGTACATTCTTGTTGGAGAGGCCTCTCTTTTGTATTAAACAATAATCTGACTACAACATCCCAGCCAGAAAATGCCTAAACTGTGTGCAGCCAAGGCAGAAGGGCACACCAGAGAAAGACAGTCTGCTTCGCTTGTTTCTTTCACCCTTTGCCTAGGTTTCTTTTACTAGTCATTCTTAGAGATGACACATTGAGCTAGCTGGGTCTTTGTGCTGAATCTCCGTGGATATGTTTTTCAGTTTTTCGTTGGTTTTGTTTTGTTTTTTTTTTTCTTTTATGGTATATGGAACTTGAAAGTTTGCATTATTGAAAGAGTTAATGCATATTATGGACAGTTAATGCAACACAGGATCTGGAAAAAAATGACAAGGAATGTCACTTGCCTAGGTTACTGTACAGAAATGTCATTTTCCATTGGTGTTTACTTCTACAAAAAAGGGGAGTGAAAAACTGCAACCAGGTAAGAATTCCCGAATTTATTCAGTGCTCATGTTACAGGTGTAAGTAAGCATTCTGAATGCAATAGGAAGAAAGATGAGAGATCCTGAAAAAGCAAGAAATTCGGGCTCAATTTTACTTCTGCCTGTGAGGCACTGTTAATAAAGATATTGAGCCATATTAATTATACTACTCATTTCAAAATGGTACAAATCCCCTCACTTTTACATATTTTGTTTGGGTTTATTTTTAAATCAATTTATTCATGGCCTACAATCTGTAACCTTACTAACAGAACTTCTAGTATTTGAGGAAGGTTAAAAAATCTGTTCATAGGACAGAAACCTTCCTAACATCCCCTCAGATCTGGAGTGACTAAAAAATGTGTTTGTGGGTGATGGCAGCATGGCAGGACCTTTGTATTATTGGCAGCAAAGGGGTTAAAGGAAATGGGCTTTATTATGGCTGTGTGGGGGTTCTGTTTCTCTCTGAATCTTTCTTCAAGTATAGGCTTGAAGAAAGGAAGAAGAGAGCCTTGGTAGGAGAGTATTGTACCCTCCTGAAACGCTGTATAGCTTCAGGAAAACTTTACAGCACAAACAGATTTGAGGTGTCACACAGCTCAGTAAGAGTGCCAGCTTTTCTTGATGTGGATCTGTAAACAATTCTAACTTTTGTTATCCATAGTGTAAAATTCAAATTTCCCACGTCCAACATTTTCATCTTCTGGCTTTATTTTTTACATTAAATATTCTCTTGAAATAAACAGCAAAAATAAATGCTACAACGTTAGCATGACTGTTACAGAAGGTCTGTGACGGCACAGAAAGCAAGCTGCAGACAACGCAAAATGAAGGATCGGCAATTACTAAGATTTAAAAGAACACTCCTGTATAACTTTTTTCAAGGGACCTGGAAAAAATGTAACTTCTCTTTCAATGTGTAGCTTTGCCTTGCTTGATCTTAAAATGCCATTTTTTTCCTAAGGCCAGGATTCTTTCTTCTAACGGGACAACAAGCTGTTCCTTGTGAGATCAACAGTGATGGTGTAGCGTTTCGTGAAAGAAGAGAGACAACTGTCAAAGCAAAGGAGAAAGTTTTGTTTTCAGCCATGAAGAGAGACGAATCAGAATAAGAAAAAAGAATGAAGGCAGAGGATAGTGGCGAGGTCTGAAATGAAGGCAATGTGATCTGAATGTTGATGAAGAGGCATTGACAAGATGAAAGATCTCTCTCTGTCGCGCTCTCGCTCTCTCATTTCCAGTGTGTAAAATCTGTCCTGTTGACACGCTCCTGCACTCTTTTTATATCTCAAAACTGGAACAAACAGGATTCACAATCAGTGGTGGTGACACAGCCCCTGTGAAATATAGTTGCTACGGGAAGGCCTCAACATTCTCCCCCACTTTTTGCAGCCCTTCAGTCCATGTAACTGGACTATATCAAGGTTTGAGGATGCTTCTCTGAGTAATTTAGGCTGATTACAAATACAGGAGGTCCTTGAGGTACTCACAATTCACACCCACTCTCCAGGGCATACAGTATAGGGAAATATTCAGATATTTTACTTATATGTCATTTAAGTGTATTCATAATGTAGCATAGTTCTGTGTTGGATGTCAGTACTCACAGGATATCCTGTTTTTCAAAACAAAACAACAAAAATAAGATGACATATTATGTTTGAAAATAGAAGTTTGCCAAACTTTAAAAATCAAATAACCCTACGTTTAATGGTAGACTGTCTTGGTTTGAAAAGACAAGTGTCTGCTGAGGATGGCAGGAAAATGTAAAACCCCTCCCTCTGAATTATTATAATTTTGAAATTTTGAATTAAAGGGCTCTCAGGCAAAGATGTGAGAGTAGGAATAACAGTTCTTTATTAGGAAAAATAAAAATAAAAGTGCAGTAATATAAAACAGTGACAGAGTCAGAATATGACCTGACAGCCTGTTGGTCAGGGTGTTGGTAGCAGTTCCATTAAATGGTTCCTGCAGCCCTCCTGGAGTGACAGGTGTGGGTCTGTTGAAGCAGTGATCCTGTAGTAGGGTGGAGTTTTCTTCTGAAGGTCCAGTGGTGGTGTAGATGGGCCTGGTCTTCCTCTCGGAATCCAGTGGAAAAGACAGCTGCTCCTCTGGGAATCCAGAGGGAAAAGGCTGCCTGTGGTGTTCCAAATCTGAGATTATATCCAGGTAGGAATGCTTGGCTCCTCCCCCTGGGTGCAGCGTCTCACAATGGGATGCTGTAATTTTATCAGTCATGCAGTGACACTCAATGGCCCATTAACAGCAGATATTTCCCAGAGGAGGATTGGTTGTGGAAGAGATAAAGAAAAGTGCCCTACCTGGTTTTAACAGGTAGCTCAATTAACAAAAGATGCCCCACCTCTAACAGATGGCAATAGAATACACACCCCCAGCCACATCTTGCATTTGCAACCTAAGACATAGATGCACTGAGGTCAGCTTAAGTTCTTGCTTCAACACATGCACTGGAGAAAGGGTCACTCTCCAGCCATCAAGCCATTGGTTTTGATGGCAGTTCCTTTCAAAGAATCAGCTGTTGCAGAGTGCTCAGAACAGTGTGTATTCTCCCAGAAAATACTTGTTCACAGTGTAGAACAGCCTAAAGTGGCAGATGTCAGTACGTATAGCATGGACCTAAACGTGTTGTCATATTGTGAAGTATGCAATATACAGACAACAAAATTTTGCCTTGAGATTAAAAAAAAAGTCAAAATTTTATGTTGTATCTGAGGCTATGTTGTATCTGTTGTATCTTCGTTGTCCTTCTGTATAACCAAAATAAAACCAGTGCATAAGAAGCTTTTTAGTTTTTCCCTCTTTTTAGTACAACTGGAGGGAAATTGTGATTTCTCTGGGGTCATTGAAGAAAATCAAGGAAGCCAAGGTTCTTTCTCAAATCCTCTTTAGTAAAAGGCTCATTCACTTTTGTAGCTAATTTGCCTAAGAAGAGTAAAATTAAATTATACATTTATCTGAATTATATATAGGAGTCATGAGGTTTAGTTAGTTAATACTTATGTAGCTCTTCATAAAGGTAAAATATATTTTATTATTGTTGAATATTTAACAGCAAGTAGTATGCAGAACAGTTTTATTAGAATTTTTAAAGGCACTCCTGGAAGACTTCCCTGAAATTCAGTAGGTCTTGAATCCACTGTGATTTATTGAGATGCTTGAGTCAAAGCAGGTTTGTTACCTTGATGTATATCTGTATGTATACTGTTATTTCACCACTAAAAAGAAAAGGTTATTTAAATTTGCCCATGTGCAGTTACAGAAAATAAATATGACTGCAGAGGATGCAAAACTGCTAGGACATCTCAAACAAAATTGTTAGCTGATATGCAGTTGCCAGGAACATCAGACGTGCAGGTACTATAAAATGGCTGTAATCTTGCTTCCTGCTTTGCCATGTTAGAGCCTCAGAGATCCAGGTTTGTTGCTGATAGTGACCGTGTGGTAACATGGATTTGTGGAAATGCATTGAATCTGGACTCCTCATCTTTTGAGGAATAAAATTCAAAATTAAGTATACCACTGAGAAGCACAGATTTGCTCTAGAAGAAATGATTACTGCCCAACCTCACCTCCATCTCCTTCCGTGCGAAGGTCAGCGTGTCACTGCTATCACATCTTAATCTGATCACACTCAGGCTGAGCAAAAGGCAAAAATTGCAAAAGAAGCTGATAATGTTAATTCAACACTAATCTATCAGGATAATTAGGAAATTCCAATCTTTGTTGCCAACCATGTTATGAAGAGAGGGAAAATACAGAGAAAAAACAAGCAAAATCATAAATTAGACCAAGTTTCCTTGAAAATTCACATTTTCAGTTCTGAACAGAATACCTGACAGGTAGAAGGACAAATTCAAATATTAGTGTTCAAAAGCAGAATGTCTTTGAATTATTTGCTCTTATGTTTTCTACATCAAGTTATTTTATGGAAAATTAAAATTCCAAACCAGACTGAAAACACGTACTACCAATACCCCATTTAAAAAAAATAGTGCATAAATCACATATGAAAAAATGTACATCTCTTTTATAACTGCATGTATTATTAGGGTTTGGTGTTACAAGCTGTTAATAAACAATGTATTTTCTCAGGAGACAGGGGTTTGGAATTCATGGGTCAATGAACACTCTGTAAATTTCCAATAATTTTACAATCTCTGGTAACTAGTTTTACACTATATCACACACATTTTCACACTTTTTAGTAGGGGCATCTTCTTGCTGATACAGACAGATACAACAGTGAATGATTTAAAGTTAATTGAAGGATTATAGATTGAGAGGGTTTTTTCAGGTAATTTGTTTCCTCTCTCCTGTTTCATTTCCCTGCAGTTCTTCCCCACAATGGCCTATCTCTCACATATTTATTTTGTGTGGCTTGACATTAAATTTAAAAAATCCCACAGAAATAAATGATCAATATGCAACTGTCAAGTTATTCTAGATCTGTGGCTTATGTCTGACTGCATATTTATGAATTTTTAAAATGAAAATACTTATAGTAAAATCCCCAGAAAAAGATTGGAAAAAAGCCAAAAACCTCCTGAAAACCAAACACCAAACCAAGCCAAACTTCAACTCCCATACAAATCAAAATCTGATTTAGTGATATCAGCAATGATGAAAACAGTTTCAGGTGTTTCCACAAGGGCATATATATATATATACAAAATATATAAGACAGTCCCTTAAGAGAAAAATTAAAACATTCTTAAGCCAGTCTTTGGTTTTAAGTAGAGGTCTGACAATCATTAATGACTGTGAAAACATTGATCTCTGTCAGAGGATCACAAATTGAATACTTATATTGGGTTTCAAGAATTTGTCTGAATCAATACCAAGACAACTTTGCAACGTATTGTAACAAATTAAAACATATTTTCTGCCACTGCAATTTGTGATGCTAACTCTGGTAATTAGGGCAGAACTAATCTTCCATAACTTTAGGCTCTCATCATCATCATCAGAGTGTCATCATCATCCTGAGCTCCAGATTACCTGTATAGGCATGGGGGAGAAACAGAAACTGTATTAGAATGATTCAGCTCATTCTAGTGTAGACATCTTAAGTGAATCTCACCTTTGAAGGATCTATTTCCCTCTCTCAACTAGACAGGAAAGTGGATTAAAAGCTTGGAAATAGAAGGTATATGACAGATGCCTAAGTGTGTGTGAGGTTATTCCTGTCATTAATATGTAAAGAGGATATAAAATAATAAGGAGAAGTGAATTTCTAAATTTAGAAAGTACAACATTGCACAAAAAAAAAAAGAGTGATTTTTCAATGGTTACAATAGTGTTTGTAAGTAAAATTTTAGTAAAATTTATGCAGATTATTAAAAAAATTACCCTATTTTTGTTGCCATTAATGCAATACAAGGATTCCAAGGGGTTGCTAGAAAATCCTGCTCACTTGCAGGAATAGCTTTTTACATACCTAGGAACATGGAAAAAGAAAACCACATCTTTTGTTGGATTTTTTGATGCTTCATATAATAGCATACTTATACAGACACTCAATGACTGTTTCAAAATAGGAACTCAGTACTAATATCCTGAAATCTCTAAACACCTGAAGAGCAATTATGGAATTGTGACTAATAGCCATCAGCTCTAAAAATAAACCTAAAGACACTTCTTTGTAACCCACAAATAGATCCCTTCTTATACATTCTTCTTGCATCTGACACGATGATCAAAGCCTTATAGAAGGAACTTATTTATTTCTTTAAAAACGAGAATAAAGAAAAGATTATAATAAAGTTTCTAAGGAAACTCACTGTTGAAATGTGCTCCAGCATCTATTGTGCTCTGTGAGTGATCATCAGTAAAACTCAGGTAAACAGTCACTTTTTTTTTTTTCTCAGTGAATACTGCATCTCCAAATGGAGAGAAGCAATTGAAGTCCCTCTCTTTTCAAGAGCAAGCTGTTTGATATAGTTTCACTGTTTTATTCTAGTTACCTGTGGCCAAGGATGATAAAGCACATAATGGATGGTTTACATCAGAAAGTAGGTATTAAATATAATGTATTTCTGGTTTTGCATAGGATTATTTCTTGGGGACTTCAACTCATTTCCTCTAAATTTGCAGCTTAAGTTGTTTTATGAGTGATTTTAAGTCAGAGAGGATAGAAGATAGACCCAGAACTGGAGAAAGACTTATGCATCTCTTGTGCTTGCTTCCCAGGACATAATCCCAAAAACCCAACAGATATTACTTTTCCCCAGGGTTATGCCACTTTAGCTAGTTTCTTTTTTTTTTAATCACTCATAACCAGATTAAATTTCTTTCTCTCTTCTAAGTGGCAAGGTGCTGTAGTTTTCAATTGCTCAAGAGCCCAAAATTGGAAAGTTTCAACAATAAGGAATACTTATCAAGTCACTTTTTCTTTTCCCTCTTTTCCAGACTAGACTTTGGTTTGCACCCATAACATTTATTTAGCTTCAAAGATTAATACTGCTTGATGTTATCAGGCAATAAGGGCATGACTGGCTTATAAAAATCTACACATATAAACAAGGAATGATACTGGAGATTATACTTCCATAAGATGGCATCTAAAGACATCTATGGCTATTGTTTAATTGTGACGAAAGCAGCAATCTTTGAAGCAGTTTTATTGCTTGAGATTATTAATTTTGACACTTGCACCTGTAGTTTTTCCCTGCAGCCATATTTTTGGATGTTTTTACAGGTAAATATAAGAGAAAAGAACTCAGTTTTTAGGTGGAATGTCACCTTTGTCCATTAAAGCCAAAAAGGAAAAAAAGCGCAAACTTAATTAAAAATCTTTCCCCAAATTTCTCCCCTTGCCAAAAGGACAGCTTGACATAGCATGAATAAATTCTTAACTAAGCTATAGTCTGCCAATAAAATTCCAATTTAATGGGCACTGAAGCAAAAGGACATCAAAGCTAAGGTTGTAGCTCATTTGTTTTGTCAAGCAGTGGTTGAAAGTGGTTAAGATATCTTTGAATTCATGAATTCAAAGAATCAATGTCCTTTTCTCTTACAAAAGCACTTCTTTTTTTCCTTGTGGTTACAACTATTTGGTCATTAATTGATTTTTTTAAAGGTTGGTTAATTATAATTTGACTAAATGGAGCAAGTTTAGCCTAAGATAGAGAGAGGCTCTTCAGTTATATAGGAGACAACAGAGAAACAATGACTTTTTGGAAAAGAGATGTGCTTATCATCAGGAGAAGGGGTCTAGAAAGAGAAAAAGAAATTAAGGATATTCCCAGTTCACATTTGAAATTTTTATAAATTAAAACTTCCTCCTTATAGCTGGGACTCTGAACAGACACACACATACAGACACACAAACATTCTTTCTTCATATTAATCCAATCTGATTTTTCACCAGTTAGTGGTAGAAAGGACACTTTTAGGAGAACCTGCACTTTTTTTCATGGGAGAAGCTGATAGAAAATAACAGGTGAAACAAAACTATGAGACAGAGGTATGCTGAGGGTACAGGTCATCTGCTTGCAATGTCTATCAATTATTTCTTAGAACACCTGGTCAAAAAGAAAGTTAACAGGAGTCATGTTGAATAAAGTACAAGGTCTATTTCAGAAAATGGTTTGTAAGGTCTTCTTCCAACTTACTGAATGCAGAAGTGACGTGATAGCTCGGACAAAATGACAACAATTTTGCAATTTGGTCTTCCCCATTAATTGTATTTAGAGTAGATATATTTGTGTCCATTCCCTTCTCAGGCTGCTGAACCTTCAAATTGCTATGATATCTAAATTTCCAGATGACTTTGGGAGTCCTGAGAATGCTGAAACTTTCCTTTCATATCCTTAAGGACATATCATATGATTTGCACCTATCCTGCTCTGGTATTTTTTCCATAATTACTTTGTGCTGTTCAGAAACTCCCATGTTTGGCTCTCTGTATTTAAAATCAAGCTGAAATTTGTTCAGAGACCTCTTATGGTTCACTGAATTTGCTTACAACTCCCTTGGGAGCTTCTGAATAGGAGGAGGGCTGGGGGATGACACCAGTATCTTTATTTGTACACCCAAAATAATGAAAGAATTTGATGTCACCAATGTAGAACCAAGTATTCCCCATGTCAGGTAAGCTCTGAGTAGGCAATCTCTGCTTACAAGAAAAGGATTCAGCCAAATCCTTATCACTCTTCAGCCAGCACAGGGTAACTTTAGGATATTCTTGGCCCAGTTAAGTAGTCATGCCTGCCCTAGATCTATAGGAAGGCTGAAGCCAGAATGGGTCTTCTCATTCTTGCAATATTTAAAATAAACTACATTTTGAAAAGAGGAGTTGTAACATTTGTTAAAAGGCTGTATTTGAACTGCTGAGCAGCAAAGGCCTTTTAATATTTTTTCCTCATTTTTCCCTTGGAATTGTTAGCTAAGAACACACAACAAAGAGGAGATATAAAAAATCCTTCAACTTTTCTGTGAAGCAGCGGGGTTGCCAAAAATTCATGCTCAATCCACCCCCAAATAATCCTCAGTAGAGCAGTCTTATTATGACTGATCCCTGAGGACAACGGAGCTGAGAGTAAGGCAGTGACACAGCAGCTCCCCCTCCCTCAAGGTGTTTTTAGAAATTCCTCACTGATGAGAACTAGGTCTGTGTGACCAGAGGATGAAGACAAAATGCATGGCTTCATTTGGCTCCATGCTATGGATCTTCCTAGCCCCAGGATTTGTTCCTCAGCCATTCAAATTAACATAGCATTAAAATATGACAGGATTATGTTCTGTGGACTCATTAACACATTCCTCTGGTGCAATGGGAGACAAGGGATGCTTGAACGTTCAACCACCCGAGGCATGTATTAATGTGACTGGCACCCCCTGCAATGTCTCAATACATTGAAATAAGGCTCTAACTGAATACAACTTTGCAATTTACATGCAATTTTTCAAATGTACCATGAAAGTATTTATCTTTTCATTCCACCAAGTAATTCTCAGGTTTGTGATGGGAGAAGAAGTTTTCTCTATAAACCTACTATTAGATTGTCATATTTTCCTAATTCATTTGCTCTTCCTTTCTGTCATAATTTTCTTGCCTAACTCCATGAATTTAGCAAAGCAAACTAGGATACTTCAGGATTTTCATTTTTTTCCCCATGATGAGTTTGCCTCACTGCTGCACTCATAAACCTTTCAAAGGCAGGCTGAGATGCTTTCAAGCTTTTTTTATTGTTAGAAAGCCAAATGGAAAGCCAATCACTGTTCCCCATTCAGTTTTTTAATTCAAGTAGCTTCACAGTTGCATTTGTAGATACAACTAGCCATAAAAGCGACTGTCCACCCCTGGATGTCTATTAAGCCTACAAGCAGTGGAGGATGCAGAAACTTGGAACCAAAAGATACCAGCTGTAACCTGCACTCACCTAGAGATCATTAGGTGGCAGTCTTCCCTCTGGCTTAGCACTGAAACCAAAAGAGCAGAAAATGAAGTCTGGTTTTGGAGCAGCCATTGTTTTAAAACTGCTGAGATACAGAAACTGAGATTATTGGGATCTGTAGTCATTAAAAATGCACAACAAATTTTGAAAAAATAATGTTGTTGGGCAAATAACTTGACCACATTCAATTAGAAAGATTCTCTATGTTTAGACTTATTATTCTGGCCACAGGTCTTGTGGGTGCTACAGGTCATCATGTAGCAGACAAACACATGACATAGGGAGTGTAAAAAAGCATGGCTGTACCTTAAAGCCTAAGTATCAATTGTAACGTATGCCTACTGTGACATGCATGTTCAATTTCTCTCTATAAACAAGCAAGAATACCCTCCCACAAAAAAACCCCAAAAAAACCAAAACATAACAACAAAAAAAAAAGGAGTCTCTTTCTAAAAGCTCTAAGATATTTGAAAACAAAAAAGTTGAATATATTTTAGAGGTTGGTTTAGCACACTTGTGCATGCATTTTTCTCTATACAGATGTGTATGTACACAGCAAATCAATTACTGTGAGTCAAAATTTTCTTTCAGTATGACATATTTTGCAAGAATATTCTTGCAGGAATGCAAGAACCTATCTTCTCCTAGTCCTTAGGAGGTAAAATAGATTATTCCCATTTTGTAGAATGTTTAAGCATTTTACCAGTTGTCAATCAGGTAGTTTGTAGCAAGGCCAGGAATGCAGGCAGATCCACGTCTTCATGTCTCTTCATTCCTTATCTGTTATTCCTTATGACAAGAAAGCCTGCCATGCCCTCTCTAAGATGTTATTTAAGTAGAATTTGATATCACTTGAACTTTAAACCTATGTTTGAAGCCCTAGGTATCTACTGAGCAGTTTTATCCAAGACTGAGAAGGAGAGCTCACTTGCTGTCTTTTGATATAAATGCTGAAATTTACAGCTGTCTTAAGTTTAAAATTCAGTGGAAGATGAGAAGTGGGGTGGGGTTTTTTTGACTAAATCTTGGATCTTTACTTGTGAATGCAAAAGGCAGAAGATCTTGAGTCTTCTGGTAAATTCTAGTGCTGGTAAGTTCTAAAGTCTTCCGGTAAATTCTAGTGTTCCTGTGTGAAGAAAGTTTTTCAATAATTTGTTGTCCATAATCACCTCTTATCCTGCTCTGCAACACAGTCTGTTTGCATCTAGAAGACTGCATGGCACACAGCATCATACTTTAGGGTTCATTTGGGTTCATTTTGGCCTTTTGAACTTTGTGGGGCTGTAAATTGCACTGGAGCATTCATGGACTGAGCACTGTCACCTGCTTGAAACAAGGTACCTGGAACATCTCTTTTGAACACAGAGAGAAAGCTGCAAGTTCAGCTTCAGAGGAAAATGGGATAGGACAGCAAAAATGAATTGGGCCCTGTAGTTTGAGTGAATAAAAAGCTGAAAGATGTCCCAAGTCCAGTGACATTTTTGCACTTGGCTTCTCTCATGCTACATTGTTACTTGTGATACAAATACACGAAGAAACATAAAAACTGTGGTAGAATTAATGACTGGGTTTACTTTTAAAAGTTTTTTATTCCACCATGAGTCTGTGCACGAAGTCAAAAATCAGTGGTACTGTACAAACATACAGTGCATGTTTGAGGCAAATGTAAAACTTAAAGATTTCTGGCTTTCGTTGCACGCTGAAAATGTTTAGCCATGTCTCTCTACATTTCAAAATAATGAAGGTGAGAACCTACCCTTTTGCCATTAACAGGTGCTCATTTTGCAAACAGCTGCTTCAGTTAAAGTCTTTAACACCATCCATATGCCCATCATCTTCAGCTGTGATGGGAGAAAGATCACAGGAGCAGTTTGTAACCTCATTTACATGAAGCCAGCCAACTAAGTTTTTATATCAAATAGCTAATTTGATTATTTCGCTTGATTTTGTCTGAACTACTCACAAAAGTTTTTGTGCTGCCAAAGGTATAGAAGAACAATATCCTATAGTCCATGGTGTACACAAATTGAAGTAATAGCTGTACTCATCTCTGTATCTTCAGTAAAATATCTGTTTGCTGAATTATTTATCCTTTGTTATTATTCATCTGACTGCAAATACGGAAAGTAACAACTTATCTTGACTGAAAAACTGAAATTTTTACTTCAGGGTAAGGTATTAAGTAAATGTTAAGAAATGTGAATACATTGCTTTAATCTATATGAAATTGTCAGAGAAGATGTTTGCTTGGGTTTTAATTCATTACTCTGTTATAATGCCTAATGATTTTAATTTGTTTTTAATGGATAAATTTTAACAATTTTTAAAGTATTGTAAATAAATCTTTATGTAACAATGAAAGTTTGGTATGCTGGACTGTCTACCCATTATCTCAGGGCTCTTCTATGATAACACATCTTCCCCCAGTTTAATAAACGTATTTAAGATAAAGGAAACTTCAAAGCAAGCCTATACAGACTTAGCTGTTCTTTTAAAGGCTTTCTTGCTTTGGGTTTTAGTTTGATTTTGTGGGGATTTTTTTTTTGTTATATGCATTTGTTGTTTTGTTGGGGTTTTTAATTAAATATTAAATCCTTGAAGTTATATGACACCCAATATCCAAGGACAAAACTGTTACAATGTTTCTTGAAATGAAATTATATGGACTTAATGTTAAAAGGCTGAAATAAAGTCTGAAGAGTCAAAAAAATGCATAGAATGAAATACTAGATGCCTTTTTTTTTTTTTTTGTCTACATTTAGACATTGAGCTGTTTTCCAAAATGACCTATCATTGAATTTATGAGTGTCAGTTGTGCTTCCTGCCAGCAACATGAAACAATAACCAAGAAGTATCTTTTTTCTGACTGGTTAAATTAATTAGAATTAGCCCAATTAAAATGTCTGTTTTGCGCTACATATGTATACACACCTTGTACAATGCAATGTTGGGAATTCATGCATGAATACAAACCATGGCTGTGGTCCTCTTAAATGCAGTACCATGAGACCCTGGTTATTCATTCCACACCAGTGGTTTTAGTGGTTTCCTCTACAAAAAATGTGAGTTTATTTTTGCTAATAGGAGAAGCAAACAGTATTAGGGGAAAAATGTTTGTGTTTGGGGAAATACCATTAAGTTTGTTCATGTGTGGTAAATATTTCACTTTTATTTTTTCTTAAGTGCATAATAAAATATATTTTTGTATTTCTGCACCATCTTTTCATAAAAATACTTGAAGTTATATTCTAAATGAAATTAGGCTGCAATCTGACAGGAGATACTAAATCCCTCATGTTTAACCCATAGATTCAAAGGCTTTTCCTCATTCACATTAGGAAGAAAGTTTCTTAAAAAATTATGGAAGGTTTTCAGAAATAGTCACAAAGAGATTTCTTTACTAAAAATATTATTACATAGGCACTAAAGATAAAAAAAATTGTCTTTTTAGTGTTATATGTATATATATATTTGTGTATCTACACAAGCTTATCCCTTCCTTTTGTAAGCAAGGAAAGGACAAGAAAAAAGGGGAAAAAAAAAAAAAAGAGAATATTGCTTGCCTGTCATGTCATCTTTTCTCCAATCTAAAGTAGTATGATCCTTCCTGTATCTGCTGTACATTTTTAAATATGATAAATAACATTCTGAAGCTCTTAGGAAGAAAAATAAAATATATCATTTAGTGAATATAAGATAAATATTTTGTAGCGGAAAGGTAATTAAACTTTGCCCTCACTAACCTGGATTTTTAATTGGTATGTTTAACTATATTTAGTAAAAGTATATAGCACAAAGTATCCTGACTAGCCATAGGTCATTTAGGCATTCCAGTGCTTTTATCGACTTGAAAACAATTCTGCTCTAGTTCTGAAAAAAATTTCGTCTCTGGTTCTTTATTCATCAGATTGTTTCTTCAAGAATGGTTGGAACCCCTGTTCTTTCAAAATTTCCATAAAACATTTATATTGCTAATGTTCAAAATAGCCTCTCAAATATATGTGCTGAAAGGAAACTACAAAAGGAAAGATTTGGCTGCCTTCATGTGACTGAATGTTTACTCTAGAAAACATTTTTGTAAATTTGGTGAAATTATATAATGGCAAATATTATTTTAGGGAATAGAGGTTGTAGAAACTCAAAGTGCAGACAGGGGGTATGCAACTTTAGGTACAAAATATCACAGTGCTCATGAGTCGCCTTTTTCATCTTTCTCATTTAACTTGAAAGAGAGAAAACATAAAATAATTCCATAGAAATATAGAAAGAAAGTTTTGATTACTTAATTATACATTTTCAATGTAAAAAATCAAAGGCAATTGTGATATATTTTCATTTTTCAGAAATGCAGTATTGGCTGTGGCCTGATCTTCCACCCCCTGGCCCCATAAAAAACATTCAGCTTCCAGCTCGAAGTTAATGAAATTCCTGTGCTTTTTGTTTGTATCCAGGCATAAATGAACAAGAGAAAAGAGAAATATAGTTATTTCCTTATATACATATATGTTTAGCATAAAAATGTGATAATTCTGTTTTTCTGAAAGATTTCTTGGAGCAATTTTCAGATCTGTCATTACATACTATTTCTCATTAAGCCAAGTTAGCCCTCCATACTTCCCATTCCTTCCATGTTTAAAGAATAATATGCCAGAATGTTTCATTACACAGCATCGTTTCTTAAAGCAATCATGGTAAATTATGGACCTCTTCAATCTTCCACCAAAGAAAAAAAAATTAGAAAGGAAAGATTACAGTTCCTGCCAGGGATCTGACTAAGTCTCCAGCTGTTAGGACAGATGGAAAATTCTCTAAGTCTTTACATGGTAGCCCAAAGAATTGTAAATTTGTAGTCAAATTTTCATATTTCCTTATTCAGCTATCCTTGAATGGAAATATGAGAAAGGCAAAAAGAGGGATATTTGGTATTGTTTTTTCCATGCCATTGTGACAGATGGAGGAGAATATTAAAACTACATATAAATCCTTTACTTTAGGGTGTCTACTGTTAATTTTTAAATTAAACTTTTTCTAAGAAAGCTCATTTTGTGCTGTACAGAAATTAGCTTTAATTGAGTCATATGAATATTTATCTGATGAGGTTATATTCCATTGGAAAAAAATTCTGGTCTAATGCATCAACAATGTGTTTCTAGAAACTATTTCTGCTGGAAAACAAAAAAAAAACACCAGAAACATAACAGGAGTTAAAAGAGAAAAATGAAACAGCTTATACATTCCACCTCACTGTGAAATATTAGTTGTGTATTAGTCTGCAAGTCACATTGTATAAACATCCAGCTATGGTCAGAATCTAACATCAGCTTTAGTTTATAATTCTCATTTCATGTTCTTTACTCTAAAAAGGCTCTTGATTTAGTAGAGCTGAAAATAAAAGAAAGAGAATGCATATTGTTGTCAGATAAAATGCAGAAAATCTTGCAGTTAGTGGATTGTGACATGCTAGCAAGGATACTGCTCTGTTGCTTTTCTGTGTGTTTTTATTGGAACAGTGTGATTTATGTAGGGGGTTACAGAAAAAAGGGAAAAAATGTCATAATTAAAATTTGTTTAACAGACCAGGTACTTAAAATATTATTTCTGCTTAGTATGTAAACATATTTTTGATGTGTGCTTATTAATGTTCTTTTCTGGTCCTTTCATTCTCAAGTATTTTACTGAATATCCAAAATAACTGGAAGTTCACCTTGGACGAAGAAGGTTTGCTTTAAGACCACATTTTTAGTCTAACTGGTAGATTTTTACAGTATGAAGTTGTGTCAAGGGAGGTTTAGGTTGGGTATCAGGGAAAGATTCTTCCCCCGGGGATTCCAGGCTGGACACTGGAACAGGCTCCCCAGGGAAGTGGTCACAGCACCAAGTCTGAGTTCAAGAAGTGTTTGGACACAGGGTGTGACTCTTGGGGTGTCTTGTGCAGGGCCAGGAGCTGGACTTTGATCCTTGTGGGGTCAATTCCAACTCAGCACATTCTGTGATTTGTTTAATTTTAGACCATCTGTTCATATACGGGGCACTTAAATTTTATTTCTGAATACAGAAATTCACAGAAATTCATAGATGCTTCTTTATTGGACAATTTACTGGACATGCATTTTCCTTGTATCTTTAAAGGCAATCTAAGGTCATTAGTTTAGATTTTGGTATTCAGTTTCATTGGCTATTCTGTCCCCTTTGATAAAGGAAACAACCAGTCCTAAGTGATTTTCCTTAAAAAATCTCAATGTTTCCCCCATGTTCCTAAGAACCTTTAACCGAGGCTCATTTCTACCTTTCTTTGGTGTTGTGTTTCACTTCTTTGTTTCATTGGAAATTGTTGCCAGACCAACACTAAACCCAAGTATTAGTAATGCCATTAAGTGCTACTATTAAAGTGTTCAAGGCCAGGTTGGATGGGACTCAGAGGAGCCTGGTCTAGTGATAGTTCTTCCTGCTCATGGCAGGGAGGTTGGAGGTAGATGATCCTTAAAGTTCCTTACAACCCAAACCATTCTATGACTCTACCATTGCATAATAGCTGTAAAATTTGTCAGCCTAGTCTGAGGAACTCCAGATTTATTACAAAAGCATTATTGTGGGTATACTGTATCTCTGCTGCTTTGTGATAGTGAAGACTCTTTCTGTAAATTACTTTGCCTTCATGACTTTTCTTCTCCCTTTTATAACATGTGCTGTATCTGCTCTGCTCATCTTTCCCCATTTTTCACCACAACAGAGTTTCTGCTTGTAAGGAAGCAAGAAGTGCACAGCTACAGAAATCCATTAACTAACTTGAACTTCTTTCATTGTGCATTATCCATTCATAATTCCCTCAGGTCAAATATATAAACTTCAAATTCTTTAACTCTTTAAAAAAACCTGATTGTTTAAAAACTTTAGTTGTTAAATCCTGAGCAAATCTAAGTACAGAATGGGCTCCTGGAGGCTACCTTGTCCTGCACCTGCTCAAACAGGGCCACTTAGAGCTGGTTGCCTAGGACAGTGCAGAGAGAATTTTGAATATCTCCAATGACAGGGACTCCACAACCTCTCTTGAGCAGCCTACTCCAGGGCCCAGTCACCCTCACAGGATGACAGGATGATTACTACATGTCTAGAATGCTGAAGATTTGAATGCAACCTATTAAAAATGCATGGAGAATGTTATCAATTAATAAAGACACATAGAATGGAATAATAACAACAAAAACTATAAAAATAGAGCAGCCAATCCCATACATAATTAAAGAAATTAAAGTTTATTCAAGATCAGTCATCACTGGGATCTCATTGGGTTTATGTCATAGATAGCACTGTGCAAAAGTAACCATATTTGCCCTAATAAATTGAATAATTTAAGAAAAAAAAAAGGAAAAAATAATAAAATTAGCACAATATCTTTGTATATGTGTCCAGGAAATCTGCCTCACTGTCAGATTTAGTAGGCTGTAATTCAAATCATAACATATTGAAATAAACTTATTTGCAAATATCAAGTTTGAACATGTCACTAAAAAATCTTTTGGACTATCTGCAGGAACCTGAAAACCTATAGTCCTTAAGTATTCTTATTGTACCTCAGTTTGGAACCTCTTGACAGTTTATGCACCTTCAATGTTTGTGTGAATAAGTCACACAAAACATTTTTTGAGACTATAAAATGGAAAGAAAACAAATATTTTATAACTAAAATCTTATAATTTCTTTTCGGAATCACACAATCTTCCAAATGTTCTTCATATATCTTCTCCATGATTGCAAAATATAAAGCAGTTTGTTTCTTGAAACATTAAAATCTACTCTATTAAATCACAGCAAGATTTCTGTATTTAATTAATATTGTAGGCAAGAAAAAGAGGTTCTATGGAAATGCACTGCAGCCTCAACTTCAGCAGCACAACTGCAGTCCCAGCAATGCTCAGAATCAGGAAGATGCTTCCCTTTGATGCTGGAATGTGCCTGTTTATTCTCTCTTTTTACCTTGTTTCTTGCTGACCAGTGAATACAATTAGTTTGGAAAAAATAGAAGAAGAAGGAAGGATTCTTGTTAAATTCAGTTTTCATTTAATCTTCCCAACTTATTTGTCTTGTATATGGGAGAAAGAAAGGTGCACCAGTGTCATACTAGAATTGCTGCAAAATTAGCTTTGTTCACTCTCCTGTTGTCTCAACACCTTCTTAAGGTTAACATTTTGCCTGTAGCATGTGCACATTTTCAGGAAACTCTGTAAATGTAAGAATGGGAAAAAAATAGTTCTCTTTAGTTCTAATAACATCCCCAGTACATGAGTGAATGGGTAGTTTGCATAATTTTGCTTTACTTGATTTTTAGTAGACATTGTTCTTGCAAAAAGTTTTCAGGTTATCTCAAAAGTGAAAGAAATATAAAAAAAAATCACCTCTTTATTAGCCATTTCTTACTCTCAAGACTTCATTAGGAATGGGAAATCTATTTCCAGTGAGTCCAAACAACCTTATTTTTATATAGAACCTTTTATCTTTGGGGAGAACAAGTCCTTGAGAGTGAAGGAGAATACAAAACTTAAAACATTTCTTTAAAGTATCCTTCTTCGTGTTATTTGAAGGTGATTGAGATTTTTCTAAAGGGAGGAAGAGACTGAAGTGTTGTCAATTTTTTTAACCGCTTGGAAATAATAATGATGTGGTTTTCTACCTAAATGTCTCCATAAACCCACTTGTCATGTTTGTATGTAGGTCTATATAAAACAATTATTTTTTTATTACAGATGAGGAGAAAACTAATACTTGTTCTACTTGAGTATGTTTAATGGAATTAATCCCTCTAGTGCTTGATATAGTTTTGGAGGGATCTATTGTGTAGGCTATTTATCATAGTTGAAATAGTACAGTGCTAATATTTTGTCTTGGTTTGGAAAGACAGGAGTCTGTGAAAGAAGGCAAAAGCCTCCCATGAAATGGAAAAGGCAAACCTCCTCCCTCGGAATTACCAGAATTCTAAAAT
>VXBC01013303.1:129607-169031 GCA_013399945.1 Ploceus nigricollis
AACTGCCCACCCTCCAACAGATGGCAAATAGAATACATGCTTATCTTACAAGCCAGGACATATTAGGAAAAAAAAAAAAAAAAAGTCCAACATATTAAGACCATACCTATTGCATTTCCCTTGGAAGTAGCATATTGGAAAACTGTGGAAGTGTCAAGGACAGGGAAAAAAATTAAAACAAACAAAAAATAAAAAGATAGAAAAAGCCTTGGGAGCACAAATGAAGAGCAAATCAAGAAATCTCTCTTGTTAATGCTCAGTATTCCAAACAATCTGAAATACTTGTTTTGATGATATAAGCAAAAAAGTCTGAAGTGCTAAATCAGAGAGGGACTTAATTACTGTAGATAGAAAAAGCTACTCTAATTTTACAAGAGTGAGAATTGACTAAATGATAAATAATTATAATGCTAAAAAAGCCTTGCACACATGTTTAATAGACCTGAAAAAAAGAGTTTTCTGTCCAAGAGGAGGGTTTTGGGGTTTCTTTTACAATTGTCTCAGCTAAACTTATAAAAAACATTACTAACATTTCAGTGTTTAGTTTAATGAGTTCCCTTGATACTAGGTAAAGTTAATCAGGATGAGGACACTTAAATATTTCCTAGATTGAAACCTAATATGCAAGCAAGGGGCCAGCATAAAAAATAGTTTCAAATGCATTTCAAAGAGCCATTTAAAATTCTCTGCAGTTCCACGGCAGAGACTAATACAAAGAAGTAAGAAGTTAAAATAAAAAATGCAAGTTTTTGAATCCTTTAGCAAAATTACTTTTTCCCCCAGGTTTTTGATCATTAAAGTAACTAGAAATTTATTTTTTGTTTTTAAAAGAGTTCAGATTTGGGCAATACTGCTCCACTGCCCATGAGGTCTATGTTATGACAATGTGGAATTCTACTGCGGGTAAAGGATGTAGAACTGCATTGGGAAGAAATTTTATGTGGTTCTCTGTGGCTCTATTCTGCATCTCTAGTACACACTGGTATACAATAATGCAGACTACTACTTGACTAAGAAAGCACATTCACTGGGAATAGATTAGAAAGTGACGTGAAACCAAGAGGAAGAGAGTTGTGTAGAGAAATATTCACATAAGAGGTTACAAAGCACTAACTGCACAATTTTGGGAAAGCAGTGTTATGCTTGAAAATGTATTGCTGAATTTTCATAATGGTTGGCAAAGATGCTAAATGCTTTTTTAAATCCTTGCCATAATAGCTGTAACAGGATGCTATTTCTAATATCAATATGCCTGTTTGAATACATTCTTGCCACCATGTATCAATGCTCCAAAAGCCACACACCAAAATTGCAAACAGTTTGATTGAAGCAAGTAATTTAAAATATTAAACCATGATCTAATTGAAATGTTATATCCTCTCAAACACTGTCCAGGTATGTTCATAGAGTCCAAGACTGCTGTATCTCTGCTGAACAGGCACCCAGGCACACAGCAACGATAAGCAAAGTGTTGCACCCTCCCTAGACAGGTGTGTGTAGGCATTTACCATTGCCATTGGCTAACTCCCAGATAAAAGGCAAATTGAGAGCCCCATTTATTCCATTTTGTGCATTTAGTCCTTTAGAGCTTATTTTGAGCTTATTTAATAAGGACCACCTCCACATTCAGGGGTTCTTATCCTCTCATAGGCAAGTCTGCCTTTAATTCACAGTTTCTCTCACCCACCTTTGTGTGGCTTAAGCAGCAAAGGATCCTTGTGGAAAGATACAGACATCCAAAGGGAATAACTTGAGACAGAGGACCTGAATTAATAATTCACATAATTTTGTGTCTTACTGATATTAAATCTTCAGACCTCTAATGAAGTCCAAGTTATCATCTAGAAACAAATACAACAACAAAACCCCCAGAGATTTCTTCCTTTATGTTTAAAAAGCCCCAAACCCACAAAAATCCCCTTTAATTCAATTTCATGTAGTATGGGGCCAAAAGTCTTGGTTAAACAATTTTTAATGTAATTTATATGCAAATAAGCAAATCATCTGTGTCTCAATTTCCTAAGCTAAGAAATAATGTTAGCTCTATTCCTTCTAAATGTCATTAACCTAATCACCTTTGCAATATTGAAATATGGTTTTTGTGTTTAGCCTTCAAAAAGCCACAATAACTTTTTTCCCCCAGAGGATTTTCCTTAATAAACTTGTATTTACTGTCTTTTGAAGGACTTTCACTTGCTGGAAGTATGAGACACAAGCCTGTGTTGTAATCCTCACTAATATATTTTGTAGTCTTATTTACTTGTGTTTTAGAGAAGGTCTGAACCAGGAATGTTCTCTTTCCACAAGATGTGAAGCCTGAATCACAAAGTGCAGGTACACTTGTAGATTCTCTCTTTTCTTGTACCGTCAGCTTTGCTTAAAGACTTTCACAGTTGGCAGTCATAAGTGCACACACCCTTCCTTACTTCTGTGCTCTTGTTATCCTAACATTTCCCGAGAAATTTGTAAACCTCTTTCAGGTTCATTCTTTCTAGAGCAAATAGAAGTGGATCATTCTGTACTGATCACACATGTACCTCCTGATCCCTTCATTACTGTGTTTGTCTTTACACTTCTGGACAAGAATTTAAGAGAAATAGCTATCCTCATCATTTTTTGGATGGCATTTAAAAATAGAAGAAAAATAAATCCCCGCCTTTCAAGAGGATCTTCCAGGTTCTGAACCTGGCAACTGCATTTGAGTCAACCTGAATTATGGTGATTGAATGCAGCAGAGCATTCATTGGCAGATGAAAGACACTGCAATGTGATGTTAGAAACAATCACTGAAGGCATTGGGTGAATAAGTAAATGAAACTGGCCCGATTTTATTTTAAGTACACCTCCTTTCTTATCCCCTGAAAAGCATCATCTTGTCTCTAGTTCTTTGTTGAAAGCAGACATTTTCACGCTAAGATTTGCAGTTAACTGCTAATGTTTTCAAAACATTATTTTTGCAACTTTTTTCCGCCCCAAGATTTTAAGGCAGAAAAGGGTTTAATTGGGATATTAGAAATAATGGTCCTGGTTTTAATTAAACAGAAAACTGAATGTTGAAGCCCTTACAATATCTATTTTCAGGCAGGTAGTTTCTGAACAGAATTTGGCTTTGTTCCTGTTTGTTGAAATGCTGAGCTCATAAACCATGAAACAATTAGTTGGACTACAAATTAAGACTCTCTTTCCGTTATTGCAGATAATTCTTGAATGCCAGCTCAACACGAATGGAATTGGCTGGTAGCACACCTGTTGCAGACAGTGATAAACTATCTTTCAGCCTTTTGCCTTGCACAGTTAAGATTTAAGAAGCTGATTTGGCCAAGCCTGTTTAAAGCAATGACATCTTTTTTGCAGGTAAAACAGTACTTCATTCCACATTAGCAACAGACTGTTTCACTGATTGTGAGGAGGAGAATACCAATGAGTTTTAAAAATACATTAGAAATGTTTTACTAGACCTTAAAATAAAACATTAAACTCAAGAGTTGCAATCTGCTCCCTTTCCAGCATTCATTGGGATAGATGTTAAGAGGATACTATTGTATTTAAAATGCTAATTCATGTGAATAGAGGCGAAACACACAGGGTCTTTGTACAATACCACCCCTCACAAACATTAATAATTTGTGCAACATTTGGCAAGAACAGGAGCCTCTTCTGTCCATAAATTGTTAATATTAATGTGTTTTCATAATCAGATAAAAAAATCCAGCAAAAAATACAACTGTAGGGTGGTCTGATACTTATCGTTACATGCTAAAATGTGTACTTATAAATCCAAAATCATTCCCTCTAATCCCCAACCTCCTTTGTATTTTATCTCAAACCACATTACTTACTGTGTGATTCAGTTTAAAAGGTGCAATGTTTAAATTGATTATTACGCACCTCTTTGCAAAATAAATTTCTACAATATTTGACAGAGAAAAAGACAAAGAAGACACAGAATATTAATGTCTGAATTATTTTAAGCAATTTGCACCTAGGACCCATGAGGCTGGATAGAAAAGGGTAGAAAAATGGGTAGAAACCCTTTTTTCATGGTAGCTTTGGGAGTCATGTCATCTGTAAATTAAAAGCTCAGGTATGAATTGGATTTGTACCAAAAGGGCCATATTGAGGATGGTCAGTGTACTGGATCTCAGAAATAAATATCAGACCTAATTTAGCTCTCATAAATGTGAATGGAAAGCTTCCACTGTATTTTAGGAGGAGATCTATCAGGCCCATGCTGCTAATTTCATTTCACCCTCGAGCAGTATTGGCCTGAAAGTTTCCCCTGGGCACTGCAGAACTCCATTGTGTAATTGTAGGAGCTCTGAGACTTGGATGAACATATTTTTATCCATTGTGACACAGATAAATTTATGATTAGTCTCATACAGAAAACAGATTATCTGTAGGCCTTCTTTGTTATTCAGGGTTATATCCCTTGGCAGGGAAATTTACTCCCCTTGTCTTTGGAATTTGTCACCTCTTGGTCACGGTTTTACCTCAATTTTTATCTCTGATCTAGTGATTTTTAACTTCTCTTCATCTATGCGTCTGACTTTGTCTCAGTCCAGATGTCATTTTTTGTGACTAGGTAATGAAAGCTCAGCTGCCAGCCTTTATTACAAGAAAGTGCTTTCTCATAGGTATTCTAGCATCCTGCAGCAAAGCAGACTTTTATTTCAGAATGACAGTAAGATGCACCTATTTTTTAATCCATCTCTCTAAGTCAAGGAAGTATTCTATACTCCTTTCTGACAAAAAAGGGCAAAACTAAATGTAGACCTTTAAGCAATGCCTGCTGCTTTAAGAAAGTCTGAGCTAGCATTCAGTAAGGGTAAATCATGCAAAGTCTTAGTTTTTGAGCAGGTATTAATCAAATATGAGCTCAGCCGAAGAGGAAAAAAATCTCAAATAATTTGATTTTAAAACCTTAATGTTAGACTGATAGAAAAAAATCTGAAGAAGCCTAAAAAGAGAAAAAAAGAGGAAGGAGACCCCCTCCACAGGTGCTACATCAAGGGAACTACCTCTTCAAAAATTATGTGATTAAGTCTCCTTTCAATCTAATCGGCACTCTTCTCACTCAGTGTATAATAATTTTATCACCTCATTTACCCTGCTGTGAACCGAGGAAAAATCAGGTCCATCTGTCAGCACAAAAAGCTTTTGATTGAGGACTAAACTCTTTATTCAAAATGAAAAAAGAAAAATAGAAAATAACAGAACAAAGTCCCTATATGTCTCACGTCACTAGCTGTTCTGCCATTAATATATAATGTCAAGAATTTATTTTCTGTAACAGAGAGGTGATCAAATGAAGTTTAACTGCCAGGTAAACAGACACACTTTCTGCTTTTTCTGCTTTTGTAAGAGGAACAAGTGGAAGAATCTTCCTGAACTGAGCTCTGAAGGGGCTGCAGAGGGAAAACTTAATTTAGCAAACCCAAAATGAATTGAGAATGAACTAGACTGGGACATGTCATCATCTGTAAAGGCTGAATCATATTTCCAGGCTCGTGCAGAAGCAGAAACTGATATATCTAGAAATTTTGTAGAAAACTTGAATGCATCAGGATGACTGCCAAAAGTCATTTCCTCCCTTGTGGTACCAAAGTGTTGCACGTCACGTTGATGCCTGTTGGTGCCACAGATTCATATTTCTGTTCTCCAGATGTAAAGGATCTGTAAACTCAGCCTAACTTGCATTAGCAACTTCCACTCTTCTGCAACAGCCTCTACACCACAGATTTCTGATAGCATAGTCTAGCAAATGTAGTCCTTTTGCAAGCAAAAGAAACAGTTTGGGGCAATATAGTCCACCTTCTGAGTGATAAATTTGCTAAGTTGAGTTGCTCTGGTCTGCCTCCGTGGAATTTTGATTAAGTTAATTTGCTACTTAAAGAGAGGCAGGGTCCTTGTCCCCTGCACTCAAGAGTAACTCTGACTGAGTAGTACAGAGGAGTTGTTATAATCTATACTTTCCCTACTCCAGTCTTAATGTCTAATGCCCCTGCTTAAAGAGGAAAAAAAAATCCCATTTTCCATATTCATTTTTGCACTTGATGATTTGCTTTCTCATTTTAGCAAAGCACAGAGAGCTCTCCTGATGAAAATCAGCCTAAATAAGACTGAATAAGTATAGTTGCCTGACAAACTGATGAAGTTAGTTTAGTTTTTGTCAAAACTAAACTCAAAAATCTATTCTGGCTGTCTGACTCAACAAATGACAGAAGTACATACTCAGATTTCTAAAATATCCATTGCAGTAGGCAGTGGTTACTACACGCCAACAAAAAGCATTGGTATGTTCAGCTAGGCTACAGGAAGGCTAGATTCTCTTTCCATTTTTCCTTAATTATTCATATGTGTTTTTTTCTAATGAACAGGAGTAACCTTAAAAGACTATGTAAAAGGCTATGGCCCCACAGAGCTCTCCACAGCTACTCTTTTTTGTACGGATTTAAAGCATTTATTGAAAAGATGCTTTTTCTGTTGTCAGCATGCCTAGTATAATGTAATTAAACTGGGAATTCAAGAGGAAGAGAATACCTTATGTCCTACAGTTTCAAAAATCTAATTCCAGTAAAATTTTTCAGCTGAGCCTTTTTAGCTCACTGAAGCCAGATTTACTAATAGATTCCAAGGAAGTATTCCTGGTTTTAATAGCAGAAAACTGGAAATTATTTAGCTGATACATGTTGTCCTGTGTTAATGTGACAACAAAGAATCGATCCCTGGCAGTCAGAAATGTTAGATTGTTGTAAAATGGATGAGGTTTTGTACTGCTTCTTCTTTCTGTCTTTTTATTACTCTGTATTCATGCCACTGATCACTTTTGATGGTGCTCACAGTTACGTTTACAAGAGGTGGCAGAGCAGCAACTCCACTGCAGGCTCTGTGTAAAAGAATGCAGTTCAAGTCAGATATTGTTCCTTTTGTTTCCATCAGCTGTGGTAGTGGCTGGGACTAGGAAACCCTCCTCACTACGGACAGCTGCTTGAAAGATCATACATAATGAGTTTCAAAGCTGAAGTAGTCTTCAGCTGTTTTTGACTTCTGACTAGAATTCTAAGAATTAATCTACTGCCTTTTGGGTGCGCTGGGCTACAGGTGCTAACACTGACTGAACAACCTTTTGTCATGTATTGGTTCATTTGGGAATCTCAGAACAGTCCAGCAGCAGAGAGGAAAGGGTCCTTTTAGCAGCTTTTATTAGGGACATACCTATGTATGTTCACTCTTAAGAGTGAACTTGGCAGCTTGCATCTAATAGAAAATAATTGAATTTAACTATTACACTGAGAGCAACTGAAGTCTTTGAAGATTTCTACTTCACATTGAATCAGAGTTGATTACAAACGTAAACAATTGATCTGTAGATATCCTGTGTTCGTTCTTAAAGCAAACATCTAAGCCCTACTTCTTGTTGGGTTACAAAGTAGAGATTTATGAGATAGAGAAATCATTCATTTTTTTAAAGCTCAAATTTTTTAAAAAGAGTATTATTTACATTTAATGGTAAATTTTAAAAAACAATGCAATGTAGATATACAAACGAGGGAAAACTGTGATAATACAGTTATTTATTAATAATAAAAATACCCCTCAGTTTGGGGTATACTTGCACATGTGCACACACATACTACTGAAAAAAGGAGACATTATCAGTTCAGGTAAATGTTCAAAACATGTATTTTTTTTCCTACTAACAAACTGGTGCAAAAAAAAAAAATTCCTTCTAGGATAGATTGTCACAACTTAAAGTAGTTCTTAGTAAGCCTAAGTCAGGTTCTTCCAGTCTGTCTATGAAGGTTGAAGCTGAAAACCTAGCCCTTGTATGGATGAACACTTAAAGTTTATAAAGGTAAACTTGGTGCTCAAATGCTAGCAACTTCAAAGGACTATTACATGACAGAATAGTTATCACATAGCTTAATGCTGCACTGTCAACCCTTCCTCATCTCTAGAATCTGATGGTGTTATTGATGATGGTTTTTTGGTGGCTTTCAGCTGCTCTCTGCATCACAGCAGCTCGCAGTGATTCTGTTGCCTTAGTTTCTCAAATGTCTTCCTATTATTTTAGTAACTGCAGGGGAAAAGAGTACTCAATAAGAGCCACCACAGCATTAGTTATCATTAGAATTGCATTAGAATATCATTAGCATTGTAGTCTGTGACTTTCAGGTTGTATTTAAAAAGTGCTTAAAAGCCACAGTTTTCTTTTGTAGATCTGATTTCTCCTGCAGCCCAACAGCTCCCAGTTTCTAAGGTCTTACCCATGCAAATGTGGAAAAGAAAACAGTGCAGACCCAGTGCTTTTGTCTATGTGCATGTGTCTGTGCAACACATTCTCTATTGCATAAAAAAAATAAAATCTAAAAGAATATAATTTAATTCTCTATAGAATTAGAAGTGGAAGGTTTAAAAATGCTTTGTTGTTTCTTATCCAATGAAAAAATCCTTTGTATTTCTATCACACAACAGATACCTTCAAATATTCCCCTTAAGTACTCTTAGAATTTTTTTTTTTTTTACTGGTAGCACTGTGATCCTGCTACCATCTGAAAAGTGAAATGGAATGTATGCTGTCTTTCCTCTGCTGGAGAGCATTAAACACATGCATGCACATCCAATAGCATATCACTAAACCACATCTTGCTGGACTTTTTTTTTTTTCCCTATTTTTCTTTGTCTTAACTAGCAAACTTGTCTTCACATTCTAGGTCAGTGAGAATAATTTTTGTTTTCTACAGTTGCAGCATCAGCCCAGTAGGTTGGTGGCTGACAAAAGAAGCTGTCATTATATGCTTTTCTCCCTAGAGCAAAATTTATTCATTTTTCTTGGCTACTTTAAATTATCCACAGACAATACTGCAAGGATTAACATATTATCAATAGACAATACCACAAGGATTAACATGACTTTTCTTCCAAAAGTGCATTAATCTCTGACCTAAATCCTTCCTGAAGTTCACAAGTGGTGCTCACAATATGTGTGCCCAGATTGAGGGTATTTAGGAAATGTAGCCGATGTCAGACAGAAGGCAAAATACCTGATATTAGGCAAGGCCAGTGACCAAAAAGTGCTATTATTGTACAACTATTTGCTTTTCTCAGATTCCTATATCTTTTACTGAACTCTTCTATGGTGACAATTTACTGGTGTAGACTGGGAGTAAGTACATGTGCACTACTAACTCTGTTGCCTAACATGGGTTCCTAAAACACCTCATATATACAGTGGACAGAGCAAAGCTTGCCTCCAGCTACAAAAGGCAGGATATAAAGATCAGCTAAGTAGTATCTTCACCTTTAAGCAGCATGGAGGTTTATTCTGAGGTCACCTACCTCCACTCACCCCATAACATGTTTTAGGAATTATAGTCCTGACTGTAACACATGGGTGAAAATAGGAAGTGCAAAGGTTTGCCTGTGGTACAAGGGTCCTTCCACCACCAGGCTCAAAACTGGAGGAAAGGAAAGGAAACTGAAGGGAAGGAGCATGACTCCTAGGTTTTGTAAGGAAAAACTGTGCAGATCAGAGAGACCCCACAAGGACCAGGGGAACAGTGGCAGGTGGAGGACTTGCAGTAGCCTCATCAGTGAAAATCTAATCAGTGAAAATTACAGAACACTGAATCAGCTGTCCTTAAAGCTATCAAAGAAGAAGGACAGGACTGCTGAACCTGGTTTATAACCTACAAATATGAATCAGAGAAAGAAACTCTCTTCGCACTATCATGTAAACTAAAGTAGACTCCTGCCTACGGGATCCAGGATGGAAGAGCATTTTGGGATCATGTAAAACCTTTTATGGCTGGTTTTAAGGATTATTTGGGGGAAGGAGCTAAGTAGGCACAATTATGCGAAAATAAAAGGAAAAGGAGATTAAAAGGAGCTAGTGACGCCCAAACAGGTTACTGGCAGCACAGTTTATCCTGTCCTCTCACTGAATCCCATTTCTAATTGTTTTAACTGCATGTGCACTCTGTGTTAGTGATCTGTGTGCAAGACCACAGGTGAACAGCAAGCCTGAGGGCTGAGGGGTCTGAGGTTATGCCAAGTGCCAGTCTACAAGAGATGCATGAGGTTGAAGGGACTGTGGGGCGCAGGCCAGCTGCTGCAGATGTGCAGCTCCAGGGACAGCAACTGGATGTAGTGCAGGTGAGAGACCACAGAGTTCTCTGTGTGAGTGTGCACTTGATTTAAAGTGAAGCAGAAGGCTTCAAAGAGTTCAGTTTCTCTTAGAGTAACAGTTAAATGCAGTTATTTGATATCAGATCCAGCAGCCAAATTTACTCTTAGAGGCTACATGTCCATCAAAACTGCTAGAAGGGGCTCTTTCTCTCAGCTACTCTTTTGAGAATCTTATATGAACAATCAGATGGGGATGGGAAATACCTGCTATGCCTGAAATCCCCTGGGTCTGGATACCTCTAGCAGTAACAAGCCTGTACAATTTCTTCAAAGGATAGTATTGGGGAAAACTGAACCTCCAGACTTCCAGCTGATACAATGCCATCAATGTAATTATTCTATTTGAGGCACTGATTCAGCAATGTACTTAAATATACTGCAAAAATTAAGCAAAGGTTAAACTGGGATGTGCATTGAATCACAAAGGAAATATTAATCTTATAATGGTTTATGCATATATTTGTACTTGGGAGGGACGTTCAGCTTGCCTCCAGTAAACATTCATCTGGTATGTTATCTATCCTTAAATCCTTTAGGGTGTTAAATCTGGGATATTTTTCACAGTGTAGTGATCACTTTTCATTATAAAAATAGTGTATTGCACCTGAGTGATTTTTAGACACTACATTTAAAACATCTGAGACAGTTCTCAACTGCCAGGTCTATTGTCCTGTCTTGCTGCTTTTTAGAATCTTGATGATATTTTTTAACACCTGTTCTGGTTTTATATTTTAAAAGGGATTTTTTGCAGTTCTTAAAACTAAAAAATACTATACTGTGAGTAAAGATAAGGCTTGGTAGAGCACCCAGGGCTTTCAAATACTAGCCTGATAAGATTTACTTTCAGAGCATTTTTGAGTTTTGAATCTAAATGTACAACTCAGAGATTCCAGTGCAGTCATTAAGACTGTGTGTGCTTAAAGATGTGACACTTAATACTTTGCCAAGGGAAATATTCCTTTTCTCCAAGGACCTTTCTGTGAAAGGAGTCTTGGTTTTGAGATACGATATGTTAATATATAAAGATATTAAAATCCAATGCTGATGTGGTTGTCATTCAGTTTGGGGGGAAAAATTGGTATCTGAAACTAGAAGTAAGATCTCTGTCATTTTTCAATGCACAGATCTAAAGCATAGGTATTATCCCTCTCCAAAACATAACATACATAACACTACCAGTGTGTTGTGTCCTTTCCTGGATGACAGAGGTTAGCCACGATGTTCTCACTCAACTACTCTCCACCTGCACACACATTATTTTATAGATATTTATATATGTATGTACACACACACACAAAAACCCTAAAATTGGACTATGTTTAAATAAAGACAAATAATACCTCTGCTAGTTCTTCTACAAAATACTCACATTACATTTCTATACTTCCATGTAGAGTCTGTTCAGATTGAAATAGGATGCTCTTTAACTTTGCAAAAAGCTAACAAATGGACACAGCTTGAAGTACATATCAATATAAAGAACATCTCATACACTGATTACAAGATAAAATATCATCATTAAGAGGTAGGAGACCTGCTTAGGAGTCGACTGATTAAAGCAAAAAGACAAAGCAGTTCTAAGACATAATTGCTTTCAATTAATTTCCCAAAATGAGCAGAAGTCAGGAGAGGTGGACATTTAATGGAAACAATTCAGCAGCCTGGAGAATAGCCTTAATTAAATGTTTTTTATTCAATATTTTGTACTAGGGGGCAGGAGGAAAAAGATATTACTTCTTACTCAACATCAAATAATTTCCAGGCATCTAATCTGTAGTAACAGAATTGTTCAATTTGCGATTATGATATGGCCTTGGCCTTTTGCAATTACCTCATTTCTTCAGACACAGTGAATATTTGCCATTCACATTAATACAGTGTTTCAGAAAAGAAAAAAAAAAAAAAGAAAAATAAAACTTGCCAGAATATTTAATAACATAATCTCTTCATTAAGCAATAAAACCTATTCTTGGCCATTTGGTCAGATGAGAAAGGGTTCACTGGTGCAATTGCTACGATCAGCACTCAGGACACTCACCCAGGACTGTCCTTAGCTGATGTGCTAGAGTCTGACAAGCACATTACTATCAAATCCGTCTGCAGCAAGGCAGCTCCTAAGAGAATTATTGTAACAGTTTATGTTGTCACCTTCCACTCTCACTTTTAAAGCTGCTCAGGGCAGAGTGGAAACACCCAGATTCCTTTAGGTTAAAAGCAGTGTGATTTCAAGGGCAGAGAAAAAATTATTTTTCCTCCTGTCCTTTCTTATTCAATGCAATGAAACTGTTTACAGAGAAGAAGCAGGATGGAGACATATAGACATCCTAATGTAGGAAAAAAAATTAAACAAAAACTAAGGTGATAAGTTTATCTTTTCCTCTGAAACTGTAGAGTAACATATGCAGAATGCAATAACAATTTCCAGAGTGAAACTTTCACACAGAATGGCTTATCTGCTGAATAGAAATAAGACATGCACTGCCCTGGTGTTCTGAAAATGCTGCTTATTTTCAACTTGACTGTGAATAGAGACAGAAGTAGCACAACCTTTCTTTTTTTTGCTTAATTTTCTTCACAGAAAAAGAAGGGGAGAAGGAATTTGCTTTCTTTAAATACAGGCTGTGCAGCTATCTTGTTATCGGAGAGTGGAACCAGAGGGTTTGTTACTTACCAACCCACTTTTCTGTGAGATATCTCTTGCCCTTTGCTTACAGTAGTAATATCTGACATTCAAAGATTGTTATCTTTAAATAATTTCATAGTTATTCATCTGTGACATTAATATTCATTGTTATGTAGTACTGATGCTATGTAGCAATGAAGACCTAACAAACAATTTTGTCTGACAGAAACTGTCACACCAGTTAATGGCTTATTAAAATTAGATCTTAAAGGATGTTGGAAGTCAAAACCAGGTATATTTCCAGGTTGTATTTAGGTCAAAATATATACTTCTTTACTGTAAAATTTTCAATTAAAATTGGAAATCTAGTCTCTACAAATACAACTACACGTGAACACTCAACACTTTGAGGATTTTTGTTCCAGTTCCTCATTTTGTTTGTGAAAATTTCCACATTTAACAATCTAATTACATTTCCAGGTTAGCTATTTTAGTTGTGCTCTTTTAAACTTAAAAAAATCTGGATTTTAACAATATTCTATTCTTAAAAATAAAGCTATACTCAGCAGTATACATCTGTCCTCTAATATCACTGTAGATCTTGTTCTGTTGAATTTAATTTCTTTGTTTCTTGTGTAAAAGGGGCTCCAGTGACTCTTCCATAGCTTGTTATCTGACTGAGATATTTGGACTGACCCTATTCTATAACTTTTACCATCATATTGATGGTTCTTAGACTTCCTGTATGTCAAAATATTTCTAACATCATCTTTATCATCTGAATTCTGAAAATGTTGGGTGTTTCTAACACCATCCTTTGTGTCATTCAAGCCTGTAATTGATTTTGTTTTTACCTGAACTTTGCCTTTGAAATACAAAGGTCTGTGTGATCTTTAAGTACTTTTGATCCATTTCCCCTAAGACCTCCAACATATGAAATTTTACTTTTGCTCTATTAGAACTGTTTTAAATAAGTGTTTCTGGGATCATACAATCTCCTGTCCTTAACTTGTCTTTAGGAAGTTTCTTTTTATAAGATGTTGAAAAATCCTCCATGAGCCACCTGTTGAACATCCATTTCTCTCCTGTCTCAGCACACATTACTCTCAAACTAGAGTTCCCATGGCAGCTTTAGCAGATGTTTCTGGCTTCACTCAGTATTCAGTTGAGACTGAATTTTGCCTGAATCACAGGCAAGCAGGAACTTGTTGCAAACTTTTTCCTAACACACTGTGTGCCCGTTATACCCCAAAAAGCAGCCCAAAGATGCAATTCTCTTCAGGGCTGGTATGTGCCACATCAGCCTTTGTCAAGTGCCAGGAGACACACCCTGTCACTCACCTTGCCTTGCACCTGACTCTAATGATTTGCCTCTAAAGGCATCTGAAAAGACAAGAATGTGTTTTTCCATTAATGGCTGCTAGGACCCATGAGATTAAGGAAGGAGAGGAGTTGTATCATTGCTTTTGATTTTTCCTATTCAGTTGTGACCTTTAGTTCTGCCTCTCTTCTTTTAGATAAAATCTGTGGATAATATAATTAAAAAAAAAAGAAAAAAGAAACAAATCCCCAAACCAAACAGAAAAAACTGTGCACTTGTCCTTAGAGATATAGTTAGTGCCGTAGAAGCCTCTTTAGAGGAAGGAGGAGAACTGCAAGATGTGTATGCACCCAGTTATTATTTTATTAACTCATCATGCCTCACTCTACTCTGCACTGGTGTGGCTCACCTCGGGTCCTGTGTGCAGTTTTGGTTACCACAACATAAAAAAGACATTCAGCTGTCAGAGAGCATCCAAAGGTGGGCAGCGAGGATGGTGAAGGGTCTGGAGGGGAAGCTGTGTGAAGAGGGGCTGAGGGCACTTGGCCTGTCCAGCCTGGAGAAGAGGAGACTGAGGGGAGACCTCACTGCAGTCACAACTTCCTCATGAGGGGAAGAGGAGGGGCAGGCACTGATGTCTTCTCTGTGGTGACAGTGACAGGACCCCAGGGAATGGCCTGAAGCTGTGTCAGGGGAGGTTTAGGTTGGATATGAGGAAAAGGTTCTTCAGCCAGAGGGTGGTTGGGAACTGGGACAGGCTCTCCAGAGAAGTGGTCACAGCACCAAGCCTGAATGAGTTCAGGAAGCATTTGGAGAATGCTCTTGGGCACATGGTGTGATTTTTGGGGTGCCCTGTGCAGGGCCAAGAGTTGGACATAATGATCTTGATGGTTCCCTTCCAACTTGGCATGTTCTGTCATTCTGTGATCACTGCACTGGTAGCATTGTTTTACTATTTTATAAAATACTTGCAACAAATTTCTGCTTCTTTGAATCAGCTGAAAAAGAAGTCTTGGCACCTGGATAAACTGGTTTCCTTGCTAGCAGAAGGCATTAGGCAGGTTCATATCACTGGAACTGCCTGACAGGAGATTCCTTTCCAGCATCTTCACACTTAGTGGACACAGGTCCTCTGCTCTTTTTGTCTTTTTAGTGAGACAGAGGTGTAGAGCAGAAATACTGATCCTTGAGGCATTTCTAAGGGCAAAGTTCTGCTGAAGGTCTTTAGAAAAACTTGGGAACAGCAACGCTGGTGCCAGGCCTGCTTCAGTCAGGTTCAAGCCACCCAAAGGGATAGTGAATTAGTCCCTCCACCATGTGCAGGTTTCTCTACCACAAGAAGTTGCTGGTTTAAGTTAAAGCAGAGGCCAAGCACAATGTCAGACAGATAGTGTGCATGACTGGACAATCGTGATACAGCTGCTTTGAGGAGAAAAGTCATACTATATCTTTTATCCTGAAAGATGTAATCTCTATTGCATTTAACCAGATAAGAAAGTAATTTGTACCTAAAAACATAAGCTTCAATATTTTATTGTTATGGGAAAGAGTCTACAAATCTTTAGTGTATTTCACTCCTTCGATTCTTAAGGAGTTCTTAAAGATTCAGGTGTGTCTTTAATCCCAGAGAATTTTTTGAAATTGAAGGTAATCTTTGAGTTGAAGGCAATCTCTGCCCCATAATTCAAAATGGACTTTCAGTGGTCTCTTCTGTTCCCCAGCCTTTCTGAACCTGTTCACCTTAATTGTCATAAGATTTTTTTTTTAATGTAATGCACCAAGTGTTTTCTGACACTTACTTGGTGAAACACAGAACTCCTAAATTATATTTAACTCTATTTCATAGCTATTTGCATGGCAATTGTCATTGTATAATGCATGAAAACACAGTTCACTGAGCTGAAGTCTAGTTTTCAGTATGGTTCTGACATATATTTTATTATTAAAATGATTTTAAAATGCCCTTTGTGTATTTGTCTAACAGCTTTGTCACAGTGACAATCTGAGCTTCAGCACTGCAGTGGAAGCTGTAGCCTTGTGGAATCCTGCATGATTTTTTTTCCTCTTGACCTCATCTTTCCTCATGGCTGCACTTAATACAGCACGACAAAGGAATTCCAAATTTCAACACAGCATAACACATATTGTTGCTGTCCTCACAGGCCTTTCTTTTCCTCTTGAGAACTGACTAAAGAAGAGCCATGTAATGGCTGACTTCAAGAAAAATTTCTTAGCTTCTGAATGCTGAATGTAGTCCATGAATAACTGATTTTTTTTCTTGTATTGGGATTTGAAAGATGGAGTGTGCTGACATAGGTATAATGTTAAGCTTGTGCAATGATTTTTATATTTTGAAAGTATATCCAGTATACTGGGTATGTATGTGTACATATATACATATATATATATATAAAGTCAATCAATTATTTTCCCAGGCTTCTGACTTATCTTGAAAATTAACACAATTGCTATATTTTCCAGAGAGATATGCCAGTAAGGGAAAGGAACTTGAGAATTTTTTGTGTGTTAAAGGAAATGGCCTCTCAGAGTTTTCCTCATACATCAGCCTCCATTCCATATAAAACACTAAAGATCATATTTGAATATCAGATGGTGAGACGAAAAAGTTTTTTTCACCTTTCCCTGTTGCCACTAGTTCTGCTGGGGGGAAGCTGTACAGCCCTTAGACATCTGCCTTTCTGACTAGGTAGCTCTTTAAGCTGAGGAGCTGCCTTACTGCCCTTCCTTTGGAAAATACTGTGACATTTTTGCTATGTGACAGTACTAGCCAACGTTGAGTTTCCAGACTCAGGAAAGAATTCTATGAAAGCAGCATGTATAAGATTTCCAGTGGTTTTATTTAATTATTTATTTGTATTTTCCACTCTCCTCAAAGCCTATGCCAAGTTATTCAGCAGCAGGAATTGAACTGAAAGTTTGCAATCTGGTAAAAGCTGTCGGATTTTTAACAAGCTGATGAATCAGGTCCTTAAACACTGAATCTCAGTGTGTTTGCCTAGATCAGTAAGCAGTTCCTCTGGCTCCATTCCTAGATGTGAGCTTTATTTTTCTGATCCCTTTATGACAATGAGACTCCAGGGCTGACTCCTCAGGCTTTTGTGGAGTATGCCACCTTGCTTTCCTCAGCTCACTGTAGTTAATGTTGCTTATGTAGATTCCATCCATGAGGATGTTCTGATTTATGGTTTAGGAACAGGCTCACAACCTAAAAAGAATCCTCATTCATAATCACTTTCCCAGCATTACCTCTGTTGACAGCTATAACAAACTTTACATCTGAATCATTGGTTGGAGCTGTACTCCTAAATAAAGGGATTCTGCTCTTTTCTGAGATGGGCACATGGTAATACATGTCCACAGTACATAGTGTTCAACTGTAAGTCAATGCCCCACATGCTGCTCCGTGGCTCTAATATATAAGTAATTTCTGTGAGTAGTTTGTTCAGTCGAAAATACCTGCAATAATGTGAGCATAATGTCACAGCTTAGCAGAGTGTTGAAACAAAAGGGGGGCATGCTAAGATAGCAGATCCTATTAGAAAACCTCATACAGAAAAGAGAAACAAAGCTGGTGCACATTTTTCCCCTATGCCTCTGGAGTTCATTGGCCCCTAATGGTGCATGCTCTTGTCTGGATCATGGCCAGGAACTGTCCAGCAGAAATCTAGTTTGCTTCAGCCACAATTGTGCCCTGTGGATGTGTTAGAAATTAGGCTGTAGGGATGATCAGCCCACAGCATTCAGCTTGGTTTTGTTTCCAATGTAACCACTGAGCCTGTAACCTGTCTCAGTGCTGCACCATCTTCTGGTGGCAGGTACCTCCTCAGGCATCTGGACATGAGAGTCACTGCTCAGCCTGGGCTCCTGGGCTTCCCACTGCCCCTGATAGCACGTTGTGGCCACTGCATGCCTGGAGGAAGAGTGGAGTTCCCTTATGCAGAACAGTGTGAAGAGAGGAGTCAAGGTGCCAGACTTTGTCCCTGCTGTGGGAGCAGACACAGACAGGGAATGTCCCTAGAACCAACAACAGAAAAACACATCCAAGCCCAGAAGTGAAGGCACTGTCGCAGTTAATCACTGTAAACTTGTGCAGGCTCCTTCATTGCCCAAAGCTTCCTGCCTTACTCTGCCAGGCCCTTGGGTGTCTGACCTGTCATGCACATTTGTTTCCTTTTTTTGCCCTTTTGCATTTTCTAGTGTCACTTCCTTTCCCTGTAGAGAAACCAGGGAACAGCATCTCCTAGATTAAGCTGACTCATTACTTCAGAGTCTTTCTACTGAAAAATGTTGCATTATTCATTTACTGCTATTCACACCTGTGACACACAAAATCTGAAAATCCTCAGAGATCTTCTGAGTTGCAGCATTATCTATAACATCAGTAAGTCTCTGTAAGTTGCTCAACAAAAGCCTTAAAGTTTCAAAAATTATTAAAATTAGTTCTCCACAGGTTGTGCTGTGTGCTTAGTCTAACTACAAATGCCACAAAGTTCTACATAAATCTTGGCAGGATGGGCCACTCTGATTTTCTCTAATAAAATGAAAATTTAAAATACTAAAACATTCCACTTTCAAATCCATCCCTGTGCCTGTGTTTCAATTTCTTTCACACTTTTTGGAATAATTGTTTTGTTTACTCAAAACAATGTGAGCATGGTTGTGTCCCTCCCCATCTCTGACACCAGCAAATCAGACCCCACTGGCATGTGACTCCTCCCAGGGGCTCAGGGACACCTCCTTGAGAGCAGCCTTTTCTTGGCATCACACCATTCCTTCTGGGAGAATTGTCATCAGTGCCTAACTGTGAGTGGATACTTTCAGAAGGGCTTATTTACTAAATTGTGAAACATTTTGAACTTTTAAATTTCTCCATCATTTCATTTCACCAAAGACAGCTTAAGCATAGTTTCTGACTCTACAACTGCTGAGCAGGAACTTTTAGAGGATCAACACTTTGTCTTTTCTCATCACAAATTGTGCTGTTGTTGTACTACACACTGTCTCCAGACAAGGATTTGTCTTCATTGCTCTGGGAATTTTTTCATGTGAATAATATTTTTGGCTTGGTTGAGCACAATTTTTGTTTCCTAAGTCCCAGGATGGCTGTCATTCTGTGCAAACATAACCCTCTGATGTATCTCTCTGAAGATAAAAATTATAGTCATGCGATATGAGAAAATCTAAAGATATGGCAAAGGTTTTTTAGAATGTTTATTGATGACAAGCAAACAATATTTTCTGTAGTGGTGTAGTTTTCTTTCTTTATTGGATCATATAACAAAATTTCCCCCAGAGATAATTATCCATAAAACGTTCTTTTCTTTACTGATTAAAAAGAAGAGCAGAAGTAACACGAAATCTTGAAATCAATTAGTATAGGATATTTACCAAATTGCATTCTTGGTTCTAGAGTTCCCTTTTTCTTAATATCTGGCAGGGAAGAGAAAAAAGATATTAGGGTGAGTAATTCTAAGCATTCTTCTTTTTCCTGGATTGTCCTACACTGCCATAATATATTTTGATGTACAGTTGATAAACTAGAAATTGTGTTTGACCAGCTGTATGTCCAGCCAAAACAGTTCCCAATGGGTAATACACTTGCCTGAAAAAGACAACATTTAGAAGTACAGCTATTTATTTGCATTAACATAGAAAATTTCTAGGTATTCAGTTACCTGTGTAGAGAGAACCTAGAAGTAGTTACTCTGTCCCAATGAAAAATTGCAATTTTGAGAAGTAAACTCTGGGTGATATGGTTACTACTGGTAAATTAATTGACCAATACTTATATTGTGTAATCAGCAAATTCTTGTTAATATTTTTTATGTGTCTGAGAGGCCAGGCAAAGTGAGGCAGCGACAGACTGAGAAATTAAATGAATGAATCTTATTAAAGTTTTCTCTGACTGGAAATTAAATGCCAGGTAAGTGAATGGAAATGTATGATGAAGAGAATTCAGAAGTAAAATTTATGAACAATTTGGCTGTGTTTACACTTGTCATTCCAAATACATTTCTCAGCATAGTTGTGAAAGTACCAGAGGGGTAGAGAAAATGTTCAAATAAAGAAAAAAATCCAGACACACCTGCAGAAATTTAGTGAAGAGATGCAAGTGTCTAAGAAATTGAAAGGCTTTTATATCTGAATGTTTCATGAGAAGCAATTAAATTTTTGATTGTTTAAATTTGGAGCTTTTGTATATATAAAAATATATTTCTGAGCTTGTTATCTATTTTTTAGAGAGGAAAAAAAAAAAGAAAGCTCATAAAGCCATTTGAGAAAGAAGATAGAAACTTTCAAAGATGAAGGATTTTTGGAGTAGAAACAGATGATCAAATTTTAGACTTCTAATTCCTGTATGCTGGACTATATACTTAGCTGCCATATTTCAGTGAGACTATACTCTTGGCTTATAAAGGTCATAGAATCCAATTTATTGAAAGATAAAGGTGCAAATAATTACAAAAAAAGGTCTGTTTTGACATCCCAAAACAGTGGGGCATCCCAAGGGCAGTGCTGAAGCTCCTGATTACCAACAGAACAAGTTACAGCATCTAGTGAGCATCAGCTGCTTCAGCATCCATTTGATCCAGGCACCATGAACTTCTCCAGCTCAGAGGCAGGAACTCAGAGCTTTTATTTGGTGTGAATTCCTTAATCTTCCATCAGCAAAGTTGTGGGTGGTAGCCTTGCATAGTTAATGCAACCAACTCTTATTAACAGTTCAGTCATACCCAAGGCCAGAGGCATTTTTATAGCCATTTCTTCACCAACTGCAGGAAGCATGGCATCTCCATTTCTCCTTCCCTCTAATTTAGTGGCCTATTTGTTACCTGTTTTCTGTAAGTACATTTTTCTGAGGTAGGCTAATTGCTATAACAGTGTTATAACTGAATACAAATATGAGTTTTATGTGTCAACAGTGTCTTTATCCTATTTTCTGTATTATTAATCTACTGTTATTGTTTACATAGAAGAATAGATTGCATAGCTCTAAAATTCTATCTGATCCTTCCAAATAGTCTTCATATACTTTCATGCTGTGTCTCCAAACATATTGTACAGTTTTTATTTATTCTTTTTACTCCTATTTTCCTGATTGCAAACTTTTATTGTGAGCATTTTTTCTTTAGATTTTGTAATCTGAACCATGTTGGGTAGGTGGAAATGGTGACTTGTCTTGACTTCTGTTTAGTGACTGGGTAAGTAGGTACCAAACTGGGATTAGAAACAGACATTTCAGAAGGAAGAGCTATCATACAGGGATATATTGACAAGCTGAAAGATCTGCAAACCATTCAGTGCATGTTGTTTAACAAAGAGAAATGCCAGCCTGGGCTGAAATAATCCCAAGCAGCAGTAACAGCTGGGGGATGGATGTCTGGGATATAGATATTTTGGAAAAGACCTAGAAGGCTCTGAGGAGCAAGCTGAACATGGGTCAGCTGTGAACCCTTGCAGTAAACTCTGTGTTTGCTGCACAGATCAGTAAGAATATATGCAGCAGGTGATAAAGTGTGATTATTTAGGCCAGACATGAAATAGAGTGCTCAGTTTTGGTCCACCCTCCATTCAAAAGAGATAAAAACCAGGGTCACCAAGATGGGTGAAGCACACATATGAAAAAAGTTTGAAAAAGTTGGGGCCATCCAGCCTAGGGAAGAGAAAACTCAGGAGGGGGATCCAATCACAGCCTTTCAATACCTCAAAAGTAGCAACAGAGAAGGAGAAGCTACTTCCTGCACAATGATGCATGGGACAAGAGGCTGAGGACACAGGGGCAAATTCTGTCTAGCTACATGAAATACATCTTCATGGTGAGAACAATTAAACGTTTGAATAAATTACACAGAGAACTGGTGTGGTCTCCTTCACCAGAAATACTTGTTTTTGTCTTGCCAAGGTCACAGACAATCTGATCTAAGACCCTGCTTTCACCAAACAACAAGACCAGGTGTTTTTCAGGTATCCCCACTGTCCTGTTCTGTGATTCCAGAGCTCAAAGTAAAGCTCTGGCAGAGAAGAGATTTAAAGTATCCTTTTAGGGCTTTTATCTATCAGGGGAGATGTCAGATAATCAGGATTAATGAATTTTTTAAATGCTCAGAAACTTTTCCAGTCTGAATCACCCGGATCTTGCTTGAGGCACCAGTCTTGGAAAAGCGAAGGTTGCTGTGTTTATTGGCAGCACAGTTTAAATGTAATTTTCTCTTGTCACAGTGAGATAAAATAATTGCTTGCACATTCCCTGGTTGCAAAAGGTTTAGTAACATTCTTGCCTGGCTAATTGTTTGATTCTGTGCTAATTCTTTGGCAATGACAACAGGACCATATCCCCAATCTGTACAGTATGTAAAGCAATTTTAATCCAACAAATATATCAAGGGTGTTTCATTAGTCAGATTATGATTTTCTGTCTTTATCACAATCATTGATTCAGAGTAATTGTATCCACTTCTTCTGGATGTGGCTGGTTCCTTGCTCAATTTAATCAACTCTGTTTAAGTATAAACCTAGCATTTTTAAAATTGTGTAATTTAAATGTGGCTTTCAGAGGGGGAATATATGTTATTTTGGAAGAAATAAAAATAGTAATTAAAAATTGTTTTAAAAAAGCAAAATCAATATTTTGCAAGGCTCTTCTCCTATCAATTTGTATTTCACATCATAAATATTTTGGAAAAGAGCCTTGAGTTTTCAAGTCAAGATTTTCTTTGTAGGGTTTTTTCCCCCCTTTTACTATGTATTCTACTTTTCACCTTTTACTATGAATGAAAAAAAAGGAAAGAAAAAGGGATTAACAAAAAAACGCTAAAACCCCATAAGCGTTATAAGGGTGGAAACTAATCTCTTTTTCTTCATGTTAATATTTAAAGAAACGCTTTAAAAAAAGTGCAACAACAAAACAGGGAACAAGTATGGATCTGTCTGGCTTAATAATTCTGTCAACAATCTTGATGGTGGCAAAAAGGATACATCAGATTTGCAGGTGACATCAAACAGGAGGGAGCAGTAAGAAGAGTGGATATATTCAAGGGCAGGATTTCTTTCAGAGAAAACTCCAAGTCAGAGGATGAATACTCAAAGGCCTTATGCAATTCAGCAAGGGAGGCCAAGTCCTGCCCCAGGGCTGAAAGACCTACAGGCTGGGGAGCTGCTCTGTGGGAAAGGCTCTGGGGTTCCAGCTGGCACCACTGGGACACGAGCCAGGGCATGACCTGGCAGCTCCCTGGGCTGCATTAGCAACACTACCACCCTCAGACTGAGGGAAGGGACCATCCCTTCACCTGGAGTCCTGCATCCACTTGGCTCTGCCAGTAAAAAAAACCAGATTTGATCAACCCAGGCAAGTCTAGGAGGACCCTCAGGATGGTCAGGATGGGAGCAGTGGCTGTGTGAGAAGGTGCTAAGGAAGCTGGGCTTGTTGCAGGGTCCCAACAGCCACCTGCCTCTATCCAGGGCAAGGACATCAGCATTTCTCACCAGGAACAGTGGGCAGGAAACACTGGAGGTCCAGGTTGCCCCAGGTAGTTAAGAAGTGAAACGTGATCCAGGCAGTCACCATCCTTGTAGGTCTTTCAGGAAAAAGCCCAGGGAGCCTGATCTGATCTCATACCTAGCAATGCTGTGAACACGAGTCTGGACTAGAAAGCTCTTGAAGCCTCTTCCCATCTGATTTATTCCATAATTTTAAGAAATGCAATAAAAAGTGAAACTAAAAGTGAAAAAATGGAAGAGAAGTGAATTTAAAACTTATGTGCACATATGTCCCCACGCCATAAAGGAAATAGAAATTAATTTCTGCTTTAATCTTTAAAAAACTTCAACAAAGCTTCATATTCTAATCAAAAATGGAACAAAATTTTGCTTTTTTTTTTTCATTATTAAAATAATTCCTGGAGAAAAAAATTGTTTTGTTCAGTTCAAGTTTCTGAGTGCTTATTAAAACCACTGAACATCTTATTGGATTCTTGTTTTGCAGTTAGATTAATACATGCTGAACTGATCATGAATAATCTGAGACAGGATCAGACCCTTACAATTTGTTGCCTCTGCATATTCTGGCTGTTTACCAGGTTCTTATCTTCCTAAAGATATAAGTGGCTTCATTGAGAATTTGTACTGCAACATATGCATTTACACAAAATGAAATTTTGGATTTTTTTTTTTTTTGAAAGCAGTTGAATTCATAAATCTCAGTGAACCAAATATTCTTAGTGAAGTGGAACAAGCCTCAGCTTTCCAAAGTAAGCATACTGAATCTCTGAATGAAGATAAGTGGTTTTTCTTTTAATCTTTTTTGTTTGCTTGTTTGTTTGAACAGTAGCATTCAGCTGCCCAGTAGAAATTGGTAATATTTAAAATTATTTGATAGACTTCATAGACTTTGTCACAGTTTGAAAATAAAAAAATATCAAATTTAACAAAGGGTGTAGAAAATGCTCACATTTTTTGGGTGATAAACCTTGAGCTCATTCCACTGAGCTAATTCATACCTGGCATGCATCAGGTATTGGAAAGTTAGACAGATGGCATTGAAATGGTATCTTGATGATTGCTTCTCACAAGTTTTTTAGAAATTTCAAGTTTGTTGAGGTTTTTTGGGAGGATTGGTTTGGTGGGGTTTTTATAGAGCATGATTTTTATGGATACCTTCCTTACTGAGTCATTTGCAAGTAAATATCTAATTTCCACAACAGAAGTGTGGTGCTCCTAAGACAATTGCCTGAAGATGTGACAGTGCTTCCAGTGTGTGCAGGGATTTCACACAGACTTCTATAGACATTTGAGCTCCTTGTTCTTTTCTTTCATATGAAAATGTCTTCCAAACGTATCTCCTATTCTATATCATTTGCAAACAAGAATCTTCTAAAATTACTACATGCAGTCAAAAGCTAGAAAAAATGGAAAAGTGAATTTCCTGGTGGAATTACTTAGATGTATGATTTCATATTGTTGCAATTTATCATACAAAGTCTTGGCATAAAATTTCACAGGATGATGTGAACTGACACTAGATTTCATTTAATAAGGGCCAATTTATACTTATTGAAACTGTCCAGAGGCTTTTTGTAAATTCATGCATTCTCTTGTAAGTATTATGATTTACACTTTCACCCTGAAAAAATCTATAATGAAAAAATTTGAAAGAAAATATCTAATTTTTTTATGAGGACAGAATTTAAATTAATTTTCCAGCTCTGGCATTTGATTTAGGGAGGAATTGATCTTAATGCATAAAATAGAATATTGAAGTTTTTTAACACCACATGCCTCATGTTGTGTCTGTGGGTAAACATGTATCTTTGCCAAAATCTGATGGATTGTTTTTGCCTTCACAAAAGTTAGTATCTCCTATGAAAAATTCTCAAAAGCCTTTAAAGAGAAAGTAATGTAAATTTTTTTTATGCATCCAACACCGTGTTTTGAAACTGATAGAAGAAATAAAGATATATAAATGAGTATTAGTGCCATTAAGAAAGTATTTTTTAAATCTTCGATTTTTCATAGAATCACAGAATCATTTAGATTGGAGAGCACCTTTGAGAGCATTGAATTCAACCTTTGGACTTGTCAACCAGACCATGGCACCAAATGCCACATCCAGTAGTTTCTTGAACACCTCCAGGAATGGTGACTCCACCACCTCCCTGGGAAGCCCATTCCAATGTTTAACAGCCCTTTCCTTAACAACCCTTTCCATGAAGCAATTCTTCCTGATGGCCAGCCTGAACCACCCCTAGCATAGCTTGAGGCAGTCATAGAGAGCAATAAGGTCCCTTCTGAGCCTCCTTTTCTCCAGGCCAAACCCCCCCAGCTCCCTCAGCTGCTCCTCATCAGACCTGTGCTCCAGACCCCTCCCCAGCTCCGTTCCCCTTCTCTGGACTCTCCAGCCCCTCAATGCCTTTCTTGTAGTGAGAGGCCCAAAATTGGACACAGGATTTGAGGTGTGGCCCCACCAGTACCTAGTACAGGGGACAATCCCTGCCCTGGTCCTGCTGCCACACTATTGCTGACACAGGCCGGGTGCCATTGGCCTTCTTGGCCCCTGGGCACACCTGGATCATGTCCAGCTGTCACCTAGCACCCCTAGCTCCTTTTCCTCTTTGCAGTTTTCCAGCCACTCTTCCCCCAGCCTGTGGCACTGTAGGGGTTTATTGTGGCCAAAGTGTAGGACTCAGCACCTGGTCTTCTTGAACACCATAAAGGTCTCGTTTCCTCTGTTCAGCCTGTCCAGGTTCCTCTGCAGAGCCTTCCTACCCTCCAGCAAATCAACACTCCCACCTAGCTCTCTGTCATCTGTGAATTTACTGAGGGTATACTCAATCCCTTATCCAGATCATCAATACAATTACTGAGCAGCACTGGACCCAATACTGAGCCCTGGGAACCACCACTAGGGACTGGCCACTGACTGGATACAACACAAATTCCTACCACTCTCTGGATCTGGTCATCCAGACAGCTCTCATCCCAGTAAAGAGTGCGCCTGTCCAAGCTGTGGGCTGCCAGGTTCTTCCGGAGAAGGCTGTGGGAGACAGTATCAAAGGCTTTGCTGAAGCCCAGGTGGACAAAACCCACAGCCTTTCACCCATCAGGTAGGTCATCTGGTCATAAAAGGAGATCAGGCTGTTCAGGCAGGACTTGCCTTTCCTAAATCCGTGCTGACTGGGCCTGATCTCTTGGTGGTCCTGTATGTGCCATGTGATCACACTCAAGATGATCTGATCCATAACCTTACGGGACACTGAGGTCAGGCTGACTGGCATGTACGTTCTCCAGATCCTCCTTCTGGCAGGTTTTGCAAGGTTTTTTTGCAGGTTTTCCTTTGGCCAGTAGAAATTCTTTGAATGCTTTCTGATAGAGAAAGGGAAAAAAGTGTTCATTTCACAAAGTCTAAATTAAATCAAAGAATCAAAGCAGTTTATTGTTTTCTGAACAACATGTAAATAATTGTCAATCAACAAACAATACGTCCAGGAGTCATATCTAATACAGTAGATAATCTGCAATATTACACACTTTCAAAAAAATAACAAACACTGACAATAATGCCAATAATAATAATAATAATAATAATAATAATAACAAAACAAACGTCCTAAACATTCTTCTGTAACTAGTCCCAAAGTTTTCATACCACATAATTGCACACATGTAATTATGTTCACAACCTCCTCCCCAAAACAGGGATGTAACCAGTAACCCCCACCCACCTAGGCATGGGGGCTGCCCTGCCTGCATTCTCCTCCTGTGGAGAGGTGGAAGCCCCAGGAACCTGACACTGATGGGAAAGGCTCAGAGGTTGTTTGCACACCTGCAATGGGTCCCACCTGCAGGAGCAGCCATTCACCAAGTCAGGACCCTCCCAGCATTGGGCAGGGACAGGGACAGGGACAGAGACAGGGACATCCCTCTGGGCTGGACAGGGGCTATGATGCCCCAGGGCAACTTCTGTCACTGCCAAATCAGGTTTCATTTCTGTCCTTTCCACTGCAGTCTTTCCCTCTGGTTGTGAATTTTCATGTTTCTTTTATATTATTCCCAGTGATTGCTTCTTAGTATAAAATCCTCTTCATAATTCCCCCATTACTATTTAATCCAGCTGACAATCATTTTCTTCTTGAGCATGATTGGTTTTGGGTGAATATTCTAAAAACCAGGTTTCTGTATTCAACACGTACACAAAAACACACGTACTCACACATCCCCAGTACTCACACTCTCACGTTCTCACCAGAACAGATAATTTGCCAAAAGTGGGTTGTGCAGGCAGCCCTGCATTGATAACCACAGGAACAGGGTGTCACACTGTGCTGAGGTTACCAGCATGGACGCTTGTGGCCCTAAGTAGCTAAAATTGTGAATTAGTTAAAATATTTCTTTTGAAACCAGAATTTTCATCTCTCTTATTCTTCTCAGGAGAAAAAGAATATTTTTTACCCCTGCCTGTTTCTCTTCTTTTCACCAAGTCACCCCAAATTTCAGCAAAAGAATCAAGAATACATTTTTTTTTAATGTCAAGAAAATGCAAGGGAAAAAAATTTCATGACTGGCTCTCAAGTCAATTTTACTATGAAGCCAGAACAAGAGCTTGCATGAAGACCAGCAATACCTTGTTGCAGTCTGGTCAGTATGTGTTCCTCAGGGAGGGAACAGGGGGCAGCCAAGACTCCTGAAGGGGCTGCAGAGACGCTGTGGAGTCTGAATGCCTCAGCTGTTATTAGAACCTGTATTGGTTTGTGCTCATCCCTAGCAGTTCTGGGCCAGGTTATTTAAATAACCAGTGTGGGTAGTTGATATATACCTAACTTGCTGCTCTTTTCCTGCATTCAGAACAGACATATCCAGGGCAATTTCATTGCAGAAAGGAGGTCAAATGCAGTTGTGGAATGGAGTAATTTATACTGCCTGGTGGGCCCTTTAGGTAGCTGGTAGGAAAACCACATGAATCTGTTCATCTGTCCATAACATTTTGTTTCTGATCCTAGTGCTAACTGGCATCACATAAAAATCAGTTCTTAAAATTCTTGTGGTTATCTCCATATCAAGAGCTGAGTAGTGAAGCAGCTACAACACTTGACTGGAAGGCATAGATTTTTTTTAAATCTCCTTCTGTAGGACTTCAAAGTGCATTGTAATGACTCACCAATTTCTTTCTATTGCAGATCAAACAACATTTAAAACCTCTTTCTGTGTGTATTGCTGAAGTGAGAGGCTTTCCATCACTTTCCCCAAGAGAACATTCCACTGTCTTAAAGTTCTTATTGTTAAGAAGATTATTTTCTTCATGTTTAGCTTAAATTTGACGCTGTATTTTACCTTTAAATCCTAGTTCTATTTGCTCCATCTAATTTATTCCAAAATATGATAGTCCTCTTCCCTCTCTGGATTTTTAGTGATGCTGGAGGTATAACTTGAGTACTAACACACTTACCCATAGTCTTTTGTAATTCAGATAGAATCAGGACCAGTTGTGAACCTGTGCTTGCCTTATTCCAGTTTAAGATGTATCATGGTGTTTTATATCTGATCTGATGGGGAAACCATTTTTCTGATCATCTCTGTTTCATTTTAGAAAATCCCCTGTTCATAGTAATGGGTAACTACCTACCTCAAAATCAAGAGCTAGAGCCTTGTGTCACTGAATCATAGAATGGTTTGGGTAGGAAAGGACCTTAAAAATCATTTAGTTCCAACCTCTCTGCCATGGGCATAGACACATTCCACTAGACCAGGTTACTCAAAGCCCCACCTGGCCGTGAACATTTCCAGGCATGGGGCACTGTCAACTTCTCTGGCTAACCTGTGCCAGGGCCTCACCTCCCCCACAGGAAAAAATTCTTCCTTATATCCACCCTCTTATACCTTTTTAGCCTAATCCCATTAATCCTTGTACTGTTACTACAGGCCTTAGTGAAAAGCTTCTCTCCACCTTTCTTATGAGCCCTCTTTATATATTGAAAAGACATGATAAGGTCTCCCCAAAGCCTCCTCCGTGCTGAACAACCACAGCTCTCTCTGCCTGTTTCCAAAGGAGAGATTCCAGCCAAAAATCAGTTTCCAAAATCAACTTTGTAGCCCTCCTCTGGCCTCCCCCTTACAGATTAATGATATTCTTTTACTGGGAGCCCCTGGACTGGACTCAGTACCCTAGATGTGGGTTTTGAGAGCAGAGGGGGTAAATCATTTCTCTTGACTGCTGGCCACACTTCTTTTTATGCAGTCTGGGATGGGCTGCCAGCACATACTTCTCATTCATATCCAGTTTTTCATCCACCAGAATCCTCCAAGTCCTTCTCTGCAGGGCTGCTCTAAACCCATTTTTTCCCCAGTCTGTATTGATATCAGGGACTGCCCTGACCCAGAAGCAGGACCTTGAGTTTGGCTTTCATGGGCCCACACCTCAAGCTTGTCAAGGTTTGATTTGAAGGTTACAGTCTTTCACCTGTTTTGACACTTTCTCATATTTTCCAGGAGAGAAGGGAGTTTGACTGAGACACAGGAAGAAGGTGGTTTGAGTCTTACTCTGTATATTAATTGCCATTGTACTGGAGTATGGAGACTGGTGTTGAAATGGGGGAAACACTTTGAGAAAGTAGGGCATAAACAGTGGTGTGCATTTTACAGAGCTTGGTTGTACATCTAAATCTGCTTTTACAATTACAGAGACTAAAGAACAAAGGAATATGTTAATTAGATAACTTGTGCTGATTAAAGTGAAAGATATGCAGCTACTTTGTTTTTCTTTTAGTAAATAACTATTCTCTGGAATCATATTTTTCATTCATTTTCATTGCAGTAAACAGATTCAAAACATATTTAATTTCCTGAGGCCTAAATCTCATAATATTTTGATGTTTATAAAAGTATTAATAAAATTTGACAAAATATCAGAGCCACCATTCTTCACAAGAGTAAGGACAAATGATTCCACAGTAAAAACATCACAAGAATATAAAATCAAACTTAGTGCCCCAAAGAGCAAAACACTAATGTACAAATAAGATTTGTCTGGTTGCTTCCAAATCTGAAGCCACAGGGGACTGGTTGAAATACCAGCTGATGTTTGCTGCACCTGCTAATTGCCATACATACTGCTGAATCTGTGCTCTTTCATCTGTAGTAGCAGGCTTTAATCTCTGCAGGGATCAGGGTGCTCCTAGATTTTCAGTGAACATGGCTGGATCCTGCAACAGACTGTGTCCCCCATCAAGCTTTGTTTAGCATTAGACTGCCATTTGTTACAGTGCTTCTGAAACTTCTACAAACACACAAACTGCTCTGGATGTGCTGCTTTAATTTCTCCACCTGTCTGAACCTAAGAAATGGGAACAGTGGGTGCAGAATCCAGGGGCTGGGGCTGAGAGCTGTGTCACAGTGGCCTTGCAGAGTGTCTGAGCTGTTGTGCTCCCCTCGTGGCCAGGGAGGCAGTGCATCATCAGCAGGCTGAGGGAGTGATCCTCGTCCTGCACTCAGCCCTGGTGAGACGCATCTGGAGATCTGTATTCAGTGCTGGGCTCCTCAGTACAAGAGATAAATGTATTGGAGTGAGGCAATATTGGGGTCTTATTGTTGGTTTTTTTTTTTTTTTTTAATGATAAAATCCCTTGGGTAGAATACAAGACAAAAAAAAGGTTAAAAATTAATAAAAGGCATTAAAAGTTGCAGCAAACATTTGATCACTCAGCTAACTGTGTTCAAGAAAAGAACATTCATATGCATAGAACTTATACACCTTATGCTTATTGTAATTTCTAAACATATTTTATCATCCATCCATCTTGATTTTCATTGTGGTTAATATCAACAAAAAGCATGATGAATGAATGCTATTTTTCTGTGTAAAAGAAAGTTCAACTTTGTCAGTCCCATTCAATTTATTTTATGCAAAGAAGCAAACTTTATTATCACACTAGCATAGAAATATTAAAGATCTAAATTGATGGGCTATGGCCTAGTCCTTAATACCCTCTTGCAAAACAATACTGTGTTGCACATGCTGCATTGCTTCTCTCATATTCACATTAATTTGATCAAAATGTAAGAGCTACTTTGTTGGAATTATCGAAAAAAGCAAATAAGCCAAAGAAAGTTATGATACAAGTAGTTGTGTGATAATACAGGTTAATCCACTTGCCTTGGCCTTAGCTTGGAAATAGTTGGGCTAAAAAATAGAATTTACATACATTTTTCAGAAGCAAAATTAATAGCTGATGTGACATTTAATATGTGTAGTGCCATTCGAATTTTACAGGAAATTCAAGCAAAAGTGGTTCAAGAGATATTTTTTTGTGTGGCCCATGTACATATTCCCACAGCATAGCAGCTATCTCTTTTTTTCTTTTTTTTTTTTCCTTCTCTGCATTGCATGTGTTTCATGTACTAATCTCTCCATTGCAAGATTGTAACTTCTATCATGATGACTTGGCTTACAGGGAACATGTGTTGACCTGTTCTTTTGACCAGAAGTTGCTAGAAATTTATCTTATTAACCCAGATGTGCTTTGATTTCAGCAGTAGATGCCTTCAACCTAATCAGGACAAATTTTTCTCAGGTCTGTAGAGATGGTTTCCCGAACACCCTTCAGTGCTCCACAGTTACTGTTAGAGGGCTAAGTATGGAAAAGGAATGTACAGGTGCACAGGGATTCCCAAGAACTGGCATGGAGGTCACACAACTTTTGGTAACAAAGGAAAGGTGGTGTCAGAGTAGTCGTGGCATGCCTTGTTCTGAGTCACTGAGATCTGAAATGCAGTTCAACAGGGTTGGGAATTTAGTAGATTCAAACACAAAGGTACCATAAAAATTAAAGAATATGGCTTTAAGATTTTCACCACTCCTTCATGAGTGTGTACCTACTTTATCCCTTAGTAAGAGAGAAATAATTTTTGTGCCGTAGGAAGGCACTTAAAGTGTCCTACGAAATGTCAGTCAGTTCAGCAGTCTCATGTGCTCCCAGTAAAGAAATTATGGCCTTCCTCCCTGTCTCCCTGTCTGTCTCATTTTCTTTGTGCTCACTCTCAAAAGGAATTTTATTGCTGCATTGAATATGGAACAGCAATGTAAAAAGAATGAGTCCCCCACATGTAAGATAAAGGACTATATGACCTAGAATATGCTTCCTATTTTTCTTCCCGGAGGGAAAAATATATGAAGACATCTTCCACTGTTTCTTCTTTAAAAAGACACCAAAATTCTTGCCTTTCCCTGTTAAATATATTTATTTAACACATTTTACTGTGTTTTTTTCCCTAGATTTTACATATATATGAATATTCATGCAAACATGACGTTTGCCTCTAGTCATTAACACGGGTGAATCTCCCTTTTATGAACTCAACCTCCTCTTTAATGGTTTTCTTTTGCTGTTTTCCAATTTGATTTCATGTAGTGGAAAGACCAAAGAGTAATAGAAATGAAAACAAGTAATGTAATGCTGCGCATTTCCCCTACTCTTTAGCAATACTCTACTACCTCGAAGGTTTAGAGAAAATATGAAATTATGTATGATAAAAATCTCTTGTGTAAGCTATTCATATTCACTGTGCTCTGTGAATTCACCTCCGATGCTGCAAGCTCCAATGTTATACACAGAAGGATTCAACTTCCTGCTGACAATATTGAGCTCATCACATCTTTTTAAATGAGTCTGGAAAAATTCCCCAGTTACACATATGCCTGCTTTTCTAACTCATGCACCAGAGGGTTAGGCTGGCTCCATGTATTCCTTGAGAATTGACTTCTCTCCCTCTCTTTCCCTCTTCCCGCTGAAACATCTGCGTTTGATTTCTATTTGTCAGCTGGCAAAAGGAAGCTGAAATACCTCTGTGACACTTATTCACAGATGCACAGTTTATATGATCCATCTGTAAAAAGTACCATGTGGTATCTGCTTTCTACCACGGGCCAAAGGACCAGATTTACAAAATTATGTGGGTATCTAATTCACACTGTAATCAACGATTTTTGGGGTCACAAATAACTGCCCCGGATCTCTTCACTTTATACTTGATTACTACTTAGATTTCTACTGAAACTGCTGTGTAAATATTGCAGGATTTGTATTTCTCGTCAAAGAAGAAAACAGAGCAAGGGATGCAGAAAGGGCGAAAGAACATATCTGATAAGAAGTGACACTCATGACAACTATCATGTGTTGATAGTCACAGAGTGTAAGTAGTTCTGAAGTAAATCCATGATTTTCAAAACAAGGCTCAGGTTCTATATTTGTCTTGAGTAGTGTTAAGGTGAGCAAAGTTTCCATAGGGACTGAATATTCTTGACAAGAAGCTTTGTTACACTTTCTATGACCTTGTGCTCACAGGGTAGAGTGAATGCAAAACTTTTTGTGATGCTCACTATATCACAGGTGAGGAGAAAATTCTGCCAAAAATCACAATGAGCAGGATCTTTCTCTCATAGGCTTTTTGAATGACATATAGTTCCTGTTTCAAATCCTAAACTGGGTTCAACGGTTTTGGGTGATACATAAGTGTGAATAATAATCTTAAAAGGGGTAGAAGGAAGCAGTAGGACTGTAGAGTTATCTAACTTGCAAAGTTTGACTGGATTGAGATAGGGAAAGTGAGAGTCAAAGGATGCATATATGAGGGTCAGAGCAAAGAAGTTAAAACAGTGCATGGAAAGGAAGTGTCCTTGGAGGTGGTGATGATGAAGCAGCAGCCAACCCAGTGACAAGGCTGCATAGCTGATCATTGCCAGGTTCTGTTCTATCTGGTATGTCAGTATAAATCTATAATAAAAGCAATAATATGTTGTCCTAAAGGATGTTATCTCTGAAATAAATATTAAGCTGTCTTCTAACTTAGGTGCAGGTTCATTATTTCACCAAAACAAATTGATGTCGATTCTCAGTGGACAGAGAAATTATCACAGTTTTACTCCTTGACTTATGCTGTGGGAAAGGCTTGGGAGTGGCAACAATAAACAAAACACTAAACACAGAACTGAATATTGACTAAGACTCAGTTGTCTCATTTTCTAACTGGGTGTTTCCAAGCCTTTAAAATTCCCAGCTAAAAGGAAACACTACAAAAAGTGTCTATATACAGTTTAAATTGTATTAAGCTGGACTAGGTACTTGAGCTCCAGTTGCTACACATCCTTGATTTTATGTTAGTTGACAATCTAGGTGTATTAAACATTTGATCCATGTCTGGTGTTTTAATTTTTTGACTGCTAGTTTCTTTTCTTGAATGATGAGCACAGTTGGTATTTTTGTTGCATCAAAAATTAACAAGAGGAAGGACTGCTTCAAGCAAGCCTATCTGCTGTGAAATAAAGTTGTAAATTGCTTTTCTAAGTATAACTTATTTACCATGATTCATTAATATATACATTCATTAATATATACTGTCAGAATTTTGATTTATGCACATTTACTTTCAGAATCAGGTACATTGTGCGGATTTATGTGTGCTGCATATGAAACTTATTTTAAAATCTTAAATTTCAGAGCTCTGATTCAGTATGTGAGTATATAAATCTTTCTGCTAAACTTTCAGTTTAGTTTCCTGATTTATATACACAAAATTTCATGGATCATAATGTTGAAATTCTAATTTAATACTGTAGTTACAGTAAGAAGTATTGGTACAATAAAATATGCAACAGTTAAGATGGTAGGATGAAAGTAATCAATGATTTTTGTAAATTGCACCTCTGGCCCAGCTTAAGCTGGTGTAAATCAAAATAACTTCTTTCACTTCAGGAATTTCCTCTGTCTCATTATATTTATGAATCTTGTTCTTTAGTCATAATATGCAAATATAATTAGAAGCATTACACTTGGAATGGTTTAATGAAAGGGGAAGTTATATCCTAGAAATAACTTTTCTTTTTCATCTCAACTCTCTACAATCTTCATTTGCTAGTCATCAAGAACAATATACCTAGCAGAGATGTGCTGTTACAGATGTTCTCATGAATGTTTTGGTACATTAACATATACTTCATTTCAGATAAATTAGGTGTTTTGATATTCATCAACTCTTAAAAATAAAATCATAATACAGTTCAAGATCACAATTCATTGTAATGTTCAGTTTTCCCATGAGTTCAACTGCTATATTGTTATCTTTCCTACATTATACAGTATAATATAATAAACTATCACATTTTGTTTTAAATAGGCAATATGAGGTAGTCAAAAAACAAAACATGAAATCATCTTTCTAGGTAAAGAGGGTTATTAAAAGAGTTCAAGTTGAAACACTGGCAAGATTTATTCCCAAAAAGCAGCTACCTCTTTTTACAAATCCATTTCCCAGCCTGAGAACCCAAACAGCTGAGTGTGTGATGAGCAGCTGTGAGGTCCCCAGGCTAGAAGGACTCTCCTTTCTCTAGCTCAGAGACTGATGCAGAAGCAAAGTATCTTCCATTTCCAAACAACTATGTGTTATACAAAAGGATGTATTAGGTTGATGTGGCAAGGTTTTGGAGTTTGGTGGTGAGCAGGGGAAGAGTGTGAGGAGCTCTCCCCCTGAGGAGGAAGAATAGACAGGGACAATGTGTGATGAACTGATCAAAGAAATAGGGAATAAAGTTAAGCATTGGAAAGAGGGAGGCAGGGATGGGAGGAAGGTGTTTTTAAGATTTGGGTTTATTTCTCATTACCCTACTCTGATTTAATTTGTGATAAATTAAATTTATTTCCCCAAGCTGGGTCTGTTTTGCCTATGATGGTACGTGGTGAGTGATCTCTCCCTGTTCTTATGTTGACCCCCAAACCTATTGTTCTGTTTTCTCTTCCCCATCCAGCTGAGACAGAGAGTGACAGAGTGGCTTTGGTGGGCACCTGGCTGCATCTGGCCAGGGTCAACCTAGCAAAAATGGTCAAGAAAACTTAAGCTATATTCCTGACCCATAAAGGGTCATAAACCTCAGCTTAGTCCTGCTGTTTTTCTGTGTGATAGGTCTGGTTCATCTGTGTTCTGCTGAATAAAATCACAGAATCGGGGGGAAGATCTGTTTCAAAAAAGTAATACTTTAGAGGTAAACATAGCTTAAGTTTTCCTGTGTCAATTAATTTAAATTGCCTAACTGAAAAAAAAAAAAGAGCAAAACTGTTGCAACATATTCTTTAACTCCAATATTCCATTATAATTTATTTTCTACTTAGGATCTTTTCCCTGATCCCATTAAAACTTCCTATTTACTGATACACTCTTATATTTTTCTGTAAGAATCTGAATTGCTTTGTCCATTTCTAACCCCTGGGACATATCATCTGGCAGGGATATCCATAAACATTATGTTTCTTGCTGCATAAATAGACTCTTCTACTGTGGGAGTTGAAGGCTTCCTACAATGACCAAGTGTGAAAGTTCCTCTCCCTCTTAATGAGTGGAAGTGCAAGTGACAGAAAATCTTTATCAGCCCTCCATTAGTGAGGGTGTAGGTCTGCAAGCATCAGGAAGTCTTGTCTGTTAGACTAAACCTGAGGTGCTGGCAAAAATATTTTTGAATCCAAAAAGAAATTAACTGCCCAAATGCGTGTGTCTTGTGCAGTTTTAACTGCAAGGATAACTATAACTGGCTATGATACCACTGGGTCCTTCAATGTTAAATCTTTGCTGTAAACAGTCCATGAGTGATGTGAAAGATGGTCATTATCAAGAGTGCACTTATAAGTAAAAATACAGCCAGCAGAGAGTATTGATGACTTGTGCAAACTTCCTGGCATCTTTCTACAAACCAGTGTTTAAGTCATCCTTTGCACAGTAGATTTGAATGTCTTCTGCATTAAATTCAGAACTTCATGTAAAAGTGAAAGTCATAAATCGTACAATAATAGTGCTTTCCTGTGATTAACACCTCAGAACACCTCCATTTCATGAAGTCTTTTTAGACACTGCCATGCATGATTTCAGGACCAATAATTTTGCCATTTAACAAAAGCCTTATTTAAGTGGAGAAAAGTCCCCAAAGCCCACAAAGTAACCCAGATTATAGTAAGTACATGGGTTTAAAACACTTTCTTTGTAAGTATGACCTGACGATGCAAGTAATGACATGGGCACAAAGCAGAATTCCTGAGAAATATTTATCCATGATATAGATGTATAAGATTCCAGTAGAAAGTGCAATAACTCTGCCCAGCCAATATATTATAGATTTAGTAATGCATAAGCATGCACACACACTTGCAAATGTAATCTGAGACCTAAGACCAGATTCCAGATCTTCCTTTGAGGGATAGTTTTAGAAAGCCAGCACACTGCCTTTTGTGTTAGAGCTCATTTTCAGCAGTTTTCACTGATTCAGAGCTCCAGGTTTCAGGAAAGCCAAGTGTCAAAGCCTCAGAAACCTGGTCATGCATCACCCTGACTCCTCTGGATCCTTCAGTATCTGGAGGTGCTTGAGCCAGGAAGCTCCTTTCCTGTTGTCCATCCAGAGACAATACTGGATAGTGTGATTCCAGGCACTGGTTTGTTCTGGAAGGAGAAAAACCACAAAATTTGGCCATGACAAGAAAAAACAACAAGAGAGCTTCCAGAAAACCACAAACTGAAGGACATGAGATTGATGTATGAATGTGTAATGAGGAGAGGAGAGAGTCAAAAAGATTAAGTAAAAACATGCATATGCTGAATTTATTATTAACTTGTGTTACTTTCATGCCTAGTAATTAAAACTTAGAATATCAGAATCAATATCACATTTAGACATGAGATCAAACTTTCTCAAGAACAGGAATTTGTGAATTTATGAAAAACAATATTTTCACCAAATTTGGAATTTTTTTAATTGAATTGTTTTGTTAAATTCTGAAGAATTCCTTTAATAAAGCTGTCAGTCCAAAAGCAACCCAACAGTTTTTAGTTAACTCTAAGTAAATATGTGGGATGATCTGGGGAGGAGGAGGGGCGGTGGGAAGGTCATGTGTAAAATCAGTATCTGAAATAATGAATAAAGTAATTCCAATATTTTTTTCTGGTTTCACTTACATATCTCCTAGACCAGGCAATTCAAGATAGTTCATTCCAGTTAACAGACTGAGTAAATAACAGGTGGTTTAGTTAAACTGCATAAAATCCCTGTGTGAAAGCTATAATGAAAATTAACTAGGGTTTAATTCAATGAGTTCAAATTGCTTCCAAAGTAAATCAAGCCAAATCAAATTAAGGTCATTACGGTTTTCTGTGAGACAGTCCAATCAGGGGTTCAACACAAATTAGTCATATGACTTAAATAACAAATTCAGAATGGTTTTTCTGAGTGTATTTCCCCATGCAGACCAGCCCTTAGACTCAGTCAGTAACATCACCTACAGAGCACTCCTGTGGGGGCTGCCCAAAAAGGCAACCAGCCTGCACTGGCAGAAATGTCTTCTGTCTGCCAGGTACCCACCACAGGAGGGGATGTCACAGGAGACAATGTTGTTCTGGCAGCTGATTAAAGTTCACTCAGAATATTGACAGATTATTTACACGAGTGCTGGCATCCCAAACTCACTTACCATTAGTTCCCCTTTCAAAGCTGGACACTATCTGAAAAAAAGGCTTAAAAATTAATCTAAGAAGACAGAAATGTATTTATAATAGCAGAGTTATTTAGAATTGGGAGAGTTTTTCACTAAATACAAAAAAGTAAAAGTCCTTCCCCTCCTTCCCCTCCTCTAAGAAATAAACATTTCATTAATTATCTTTTAATTGTCTTTTATTCATTTCATGCTGGTTTATCCCTGGTAAATGTTACCAAAAAAAAAAAAAAAAAAAAAAAAAAACAAAGGTTTAAAACA
>VXBC01013303.1:169095-185793 GCA_013399945.1 Ploceus nigricollis
TGGAAAATTTTACAAAAAAAAAAAAAAAAAAAACAGTCACTGGTTACAACAGCACAACTTCATGTGAGGGGAGACCTGCTTGTTGGGCCTGATTTCCTTCTCCAGCATGGTAATCTACCTAGTTGATAAGTTGATATAGGAAAGCCAGTAGATGTGATCTTTTTGGACTTCAGCAAAGCTTTTGGTACTGTCTCTCACAGGATCCTTCTGGACAAAACACCCACCACACAGCTGGATATCTGTGTTATGTGGTGGGTGAGCAACTGACTCATGGATCAGGCACAGAGGGTGACAGTGAGTGACATCAGGCTGGTGTCCAGTCACTTGTGGGGTTCTGCAAAGCTCCATCCTTGGCCCATTTCTTTTCAATATCTAATGACCCAGACACATGACTTGAAAGAATATTAAATTTGCCAACAACACTAAATTGGGAGGAGCTGCCCTTGAGGGCAGAGAGGCCTTGTAGAGACACCTTGACAAATTAGAAAGATGGACAATCAGCAACTGTGTGAAATTTAACAAGGGCAAGTGCTGAATTTTGTACCTGGGATGGGGCAGCCCTGGATGTGTGTATGAGGATGGGGAATGAGAGGCTGGAAAGTGGAAAGACACCGAGGGGTTCTGGTCAATGGCAAGCTGAACATGAGTCAGCAATGCCCTGGCAGCCAGGAGGGCCAACTGTGTCCTCCTTATGAGGAGCATCTGAGGTCACTTGGCTTGTCCAGCCTGGAGAAGAGGAGACTGAGGGGAGATCTCATTGTGGTCTTCAACATCCTCATGAGGAGAAGCAGAAGGGCAGGTACTGATCTTGTCACTCTCATTGCCTGTGACAGAACTTGAGGCAATGGCCTAAAGTTGTGTCAGGGCAGGTTTAGGTTGGATATCAGGAAAAGTTTTTAACCTAAATGAGGATCAGGAACTGAAACAAGCTCCCCAGAGCAGTGGTGACAGTACTGAGTCTGAGTTCAAGAAGTGTTTGGGCAGTGCTCTTGGGCACATGGTGTGACTTTTGGGATGTCCTGTGCAGGGACAGGAGTTGGACTCAATGATCCCTTGGGTCCCTTCCCACTCAGCATATTCTATGGGTCTATGATTCTCTTGCCTGAGACATTTTATCTGTCAAAGACACATACTTTGACCTTGAGGATTCACCAGTCTGATTCCAATCTAGTTGAACAATTTACTTTTGCAAAGGGAAAAAAGGTCAATTCCAACAATCTGCTGAATTTGAACAGAATTTCAGTGAAACTTTTACTGCTGTTTATTCACATACTTTACTAGTCAGAGAAATCATGTACAATTTTATTCCAAAAAGCTAGTATCTACTGAGCCTAAGTAAACAGAAGGATGTCAGATAAATGGAATTCTAAGACAAATTTAGAGCAGAATAAAATGTGTCATTGTACTACATTTATGACAGCCAGTCATTTCTGCTTTTGCCTAAACTGGTCACAAGTAACAGTCACCAACATTGCAGATGGTTAGAAACTACTTATTTGATATCAACACCCATCTATGGTGAAATAACTCAAGCTTATATTACATAATATAATGATACAGAAATCAAAATTTGTGTTTAAGAACTGTATCAAGGAATCATTGAGACATATGGGCAGATCTGGCACTTGACTCATTTTCTGTTTGGAGCTTCTTAAAGTAATTCTGTGGACTGCCTTGGCCAGTATATTAAAGTGCTTAACTTCTTACTCTTAAAAACATTTTGTTATATTCAAAATCTTTATTGGCTTAAATATGGTTGCTAGTGCTTGTCCTATTCAGAAGGGCTCATGGGCAATGGTTTCTTTTTTTTGTCTTTACACGTGTTTTTTATCATATCCATCTTGTAATTCCTCTTCCCCAGACTAAACTACCACAGTTTCTTTCTTTACAGATTTTTTTGCTAGATCTTGCACTAATTAGACCACACTGAATGATTGGGATTCCCAGCTTTGCAACTATTTTCAGTTTACATGACCCTTTTCCAGCAGCATATCCTAAACAACAGCAATGTAGAAAGGCACAGCCATATTAGAATTCAGATATGTATATTTCAGCTGTAATTAATTTTTTATGGAACATTGTGGTTTTTTGCTTACTGGATATTCTGCAACATGCTAGGTTTTTGATTTTACTCTAATCCCTATCTTGACTTGATATCACTATGATGGAGTCTCATCAACCTGACACAAGACAACTATTCTTTGTGTGATGCTCTTTGGCACAATTTGATATGCTCCTCTTTGACCACTGAATCAGGGGAAAATAAACCAACATGTCAAATAGCATTGAGTAAACAATTACAATAAATGGATGCATTCTTTATTTTATGCTTCCTATAATGAATGGTTTGTACACATGACAGCTAGTACATACCACATTTGAAAGAAGTCTTTGTCAATCACTGAAGACAGACAAATCAGAAACTAAGATCTGAATAATGTGTTTGCAAAACAGCCTGTGCCAATCTTGTTTTGATTTTGTGCTTTCTATTCCCTAGGAACTGTAAGTCACAACATTACACCAAAGAGCAAAACAAGAAGTTCTGTATATTCAATGCATGCAGACCTATATGACTGTATCAAAGCCATGTTTTCAAATGCATTTTGAAAAGGTTTCAAATATCTTCTTTTTAAAAAAGGAACTGCAGAAATAAAAAATTACTATCCAGTTTTCATGTTTGAGCATAAAAGAGGTGCTAATGAAAATGCAATTCTTCAGGAATGTGAGTTTATTTATAACTAAAGGATATTTTTCAGTAATATGCTTCCAAAAGTCTTTTTCATGTTGTCATGTATTTTATTTCCTTTAAATGTATTATATGGAATATAAATAAAAATTGCAGTAATGCATTCAGGCACAATCCTTTTTATTGCTACTATTATCATCATCATCATCATTAATAATGTTGATTACATTTATAGATTGGCCTCTCTCTTAAATAAGTTCTCAGCTAGAGGCCATATGATGACCACATTCTGACATCTCTGAGCTTTTCCCTCTTTACACTGATTCATTTTGCCTCACTAATTTTCTCTCTGTTTCTTTGTGCTGTGCACTCCTTCCAGCATACCTGCATCATATTTAGTGTTGCAATTAAATATGGATTATATTACAAAAAAAACTATAAAGGAGCCCTGAATGATAGAAAGCAGTTTCCCATAACATTTAAGCAGTCTAAGTCTCCAGTTTTGCAGTTAGATCCTGAGAAGTTTTTATGAAATAGGCATAAGAAATTAAAGAGTCACAGATGAGTACATCAAACTCTTTTTTTTCCATGTCATTTTGTGCTTTTTTTTGGCCAAACTAAACTCTAGTTAGCAAGGTTGTTATTTTTGTTGGTGGATTCATTTATTGATATGCTGTTTAGCAGTTTCTGTGCTTTTTTACCCAAGTGTAGGCCAAAATTACATCAGAGGAACAATTGCATCTGCTCCATTTTTTTTGCAGTGATCATAACACAGAAATAACAATAATAATAAACTCTAGTACTTTTTGATAGTGATGATGGTGGAAACTGGTTACAGATTAGTGTCTTGATTAAGGGGCAACACCAAGTATTCAATAAGATTTCTGATTATTTAAGTCCATTGACATAATTTATGTTATTTTCTTACACCCTGTAATTTTATTTCCCTCACCATAAATTCTTCTCCTATAATAAGATCTGACATGTTTTACTTGGGACATTTAATCATTATGAAAGTTCCTGCAGAAAGAGGAGTAGATAATTGAAAATAAGATAGTATAAAATTAATGATACAAGCACAAGAGATACAAAACTTTGCTTTTAGTCAACTAAATATCCAGTACCTTGAAACTGCAGCTATTGGATGATATTCTCAAAAGCAGCTAATGAGCCTCATAAAAATCAATGGTAGCTTTACAGTACAGACAGCATGACAATCTGCCATAGATTATACACTTTTAGGGGAAGTGATTTAGATTTTATATATCTTTTCTAAAGCATAAGATATACTGATGGTTTTGTATGTAAATAAACAATAGGAGTAGTCTAAAAGATTCAATATTTCCCTGTGTCAAGGAAAAGAATTACCTTAAAAGTGCTATAGCAAAAGGGCAATTAAAGTACCAGTCTAAACACCTGGTAACAAAATATTGAACAATTTCAGGAAATCTCATTGCATATGTTTCATTCATTTTTGAGAAATCATTGTGAAAGAAGCATCTATGACTATGCATATTTTCTAAGTCAGACATGGTTTTGCTTACTAAATGAAATTTTATTACAGAAATCTTGATTTTTTTGTTGTTGTTGTTGATGAAAGATGGATAAGTTGTGGCCCACGAGTTCAAGTTGGACAAATACCAGAAACATAGGTTTTAATTAATAATTTTTTTCTTAATGATGAAGTCTTGAAGGACATAGTATACATAGAAACAGATAACATAGTAGCTAGTCCTGCACCAGACCAATTTGAAAATTTGCCTTTTGTATAATTAAAAATAGCAAACAAGCAACATTAAAACAAGCAAAAAACACCAAAAAAGTCCCAAATATAAATCCCAAGCAAAACCTAACAACTCCAAATTACTTTCTATGTATGGCAAAACAAATTGTCTTAGATGGCAAGGCAAGATTTATTCTATTTTCGAACTGTTAGAGGTGTGGCAGTTATCTTCTGTTAAATGGACAGTTTTCCTTATCTCTTCCACAAGCCAATCTTCCCCAGGGAGACATCTGCTGTTAATGGCCTATTGAATGTCACTGCATGACTGATAAAAGTTACAGCATCCCATTGTGAGATGCTCTGCCCAGAGGGAGGAGTCAATCATTTCTAACTGGATATAATCTGATTTTTGGGACACCAGACTCAGCCTTTACACTAGATTCCCAGAAGAACAGCTGGGTTTTTCCACTGGACCTTCAGAGGAAGACTCCACCCTCCTACAGGATCCCTGCTCTGACAGAACCACATCTGCCACTCCAAGAGGACTGCAGCCATTCCAATCTGGACTGCTACCAACACCCTGACCAGAAGGGTATCAGGCTATATTCTGACTCTGTCAGTGTTTTTTCTTTTGTATTATTGCATGTGTTTTGGGGTTTTTTCCCCTTTTCCTAATAAATTATATTTCTGACTTAAGAGTCTCTCACTGGTTTTACTTTCAAACCAGAACACAAATGCACTGGATTGTTGGACAATACTTCAAAACCTATAACAATAATCATAAATTCACTTTACAAACACAAAATAACTCCTCCAGTTCCTATAAAAACACCCATAAATATCAACAAATTCCAATTACTCAACCAAAATACATAAAAAATCACAGTAACACTGGATGATGGGAAAAAAAGGTGACAAGTCCTTTCTAAGTTAAGACCAATTCCAGAAAGATATATGTATATCTAAGTATGTAATTATACAGCTAGCAGCATTAAAAAAAAAAAAAAAGAAAAGTTCCCATTAAATGTAAAGGAACAGTCTAAAACTTAGGGAATCTGTTTAAATCCTTATTTTGTCATTAGTTTATTGGGTGATGCTAGGCAAGTTCTTTAGGATTAAGAGACTACCTACGTAACCCAGGCCGTATTTCATTTAAACTGCTTTAGGAACGTAATAATCAGCCTTTGAGGGAACAATTCCTTGCACTGATTAAAACACTTAGACCATATGGACAGCCTTTAAAAAGCTGGATTAAATGAGTTTGCATTCAGGATTAATCAACAGTTGAGTTCCAGAGTCAATGTTCACAATTTATAAATATAACCTGAAAATTAAAGGATTTTATTTAGAGATCTTTAATATTACAATCTTAATGTTATAGGTAAAAACATCTTGTCTGATTTCAAGGTTTACAGACAGTTGTGACTTTTGACATAATTGTGAATTGCTACTTAGGTTTATGTAATAAAACCTGAACATTTAATTTAAAAACCACAAACAACTAAAGCCCTAACCCCAAAACTTGTCTTCTCTCCATATTTCTTAAGCCAAAATTATGAATTTTAATCTTTCAGACTACATTTGATATCACACATTTTTTTAAATTAAAGTACTTCCTAAGCAAATTCACACACAAAACCTTGTATAAGCTGCTGATATATTTGTAGATAATTGTTTAATATGAGTAGGTTTATTGTGTGTTCCAGTTTTTCATCAGATAATAAGCTTTTGTTTTCTGATATTTTGTGCAACCAACTTCTCACATTCCTGGGTTAATGGAAAAATTAAACAGCAGAATTGTCATCTGTGCATTGTCCTTTCCAATAATGGATATTCATTTGCACTAGATTAAAGTATACACTTTCAATGAATGAAAATGCTTTACAGTGATGATGTAGCATAAAGAAGACAGTGACTCATCAAATAGAAGTATAACAACAAAACATCTCTTTATTGTTTTTATTCCCAAGTTCTCAAAAATCAAGATTCACCAAGAAGTATATATAGAGTTATGTTACTGTATAAATCCTTGAAATTGTCTCCATGCTCCAACCTCCAAAACTTGACTTTCATAAAATATGTTCCCACTCTACAGATAGTTAGTATCCTGAAGCAAACATTGGTAAAACTGGAACATTCATGATGAAAACGGAGAGAAAAAAATCACTTCAGATTACTACCTTAAATACACCACTGGATGTTTTTATTTTTTTTCCACCCAGGGAAAAAAATGAAACAAACAAAAAAGAAAAACTTTGTTTATTGTTTCATATCCCCACAAAAACAAAGGAAAAAAGAGACCGATTTTCTCTCCCCGTGCTCTTTAATTTTTAGTGAGTATCAAGTGAGTATTTTAGTGAGTATCAAGTTCTTCCCTTCTAACCTTTGTTTATAGCTCACTCCTTTGATAGTCATGATGAAACATCATTCTAATACTGTTATGCACTTTCATTCAGGAATAAAAAGCTGAAAAAGGTGTACACAAGAGGCTGCACACTTGTAGAATACCATTGAATTAATTAGAATATGCCTGACCAATCATTCTAAAGAAAGAATCCCAAATTATGACCAACTTTAACCCATTTAACTACATTAATTTGCTGTTCTTGGAGCCCATTTCATTACAACATTAAATTTCCAAATTTTTTACATAGATTAAACCAATCTGTGGATATAAAAATATATATATAAATATCCCAGCAGTATAGCTTTCAGGGAGCTGATTTAAAAGTATCTAGAATTCTCAGGTAGACAACTATACACACCAAAATCAAGAGATATCTAAAAAAAAAAACATATATTTTTAAAGGTGCTGCAAAGCATTTGGTAAAAATTTATGCCCTGCTAATGCAATTTCTGCAGGGTTAGAAACTGCAGCATTTTCATCCTTTTTTGGTTTGTCCACAGGGGCAATTTATATGTTAGTGAGCTGGTGAGGAAGAAAGAGGAATAATACAAAAATTGTTCCAGAATATTGAGAGCAACGTTCACATCTTATTCTGTCTGTCTCAAAATTTAGTTTCAGTTTGCAATCAAAATTTTCAGTACTGATAAACTTGACACAGTTACCTTGCACAGTTAAGTGCCTATTAGAATATCAACTCTCTTACTGCGCTGCATGCGTAACCAGTCAAACTCTGAATTCTGTCTGTCAATCATAAAAGGAATGAGAAAAAATAAACTCTGTAGTGCCCAGGAATCTTCCTAGAGGTTAAGTTTCATAATCCCGATCAATTAATAGAATTTTTAAAGTGTAAATCCTTTCTAAAAAAAAGAAAATTAATATATGTGAAATAACAGTGAATGTTCTTATTATCCTCATGTGTCTAATCCTTCACTGAATCTTGCTAAGCTCTTGGCCTCAATTATATCTCAAGACAATGAGTTTTTAATGTATCAATTTTCATTTACACTAAATTTCTTTTTTTTCATTGTATAATGAAAATGTTAAAAGAACTAGATTAAGATTTACCTGTGATTTCTGAATCTCTATAGCTTTATAGACATCTCTACATTAACAATGTAAAATGAGGCAATATTATGGTTTTGAAGAGAATCCTGCCCTGTTTGCAGAGCAGCTTTTCTTTTTTGCACATATATCCTTGTGAAGAAGCTCAACAGGAATCTCACCACAAGACTCAAATATTCTCTCCTGTTCAAAGGGGGCATCAAGATGTGAATTGGGTCATGGTCACACAGCCGCTGGGTACCATGACACAGACTCTGTTCACATGCCAATAACAAGGCTCTTGAGCTACTTTGACCACCTGAAGTGGTCCTTGTGTGTCATAAAAGGGGCAAGCACTGCACTCAGCATCTTCTAGCTTTCCGCTCATACGCCTGGAACTGCTCTTCCATCTCAGAGACCTTGGTCATCACTTGAACTAAGATTTGCCCACTTGGATCTGGTTTGCCACTTAATGATAAGTCAGTCTGCAAAAGACACCTGAAGAGCAGCTCTCCCCCACTCTCAATCCGAAGATGAATGTAGGCTCTGAAAATTGGAAGGGAGGATGCCAAAGACCAGTTCAAGGTAGGGCATGTGAGCTGTTCCCTCACCACCAAACATTTCTGCATAAACTGGGACGGTTCTTCAATAAAATTACTAGAAAGGAAGAACTAGCAAATACTGATTTCCTTTTCAAACTGGAAGTATAACAGAACTGGCAATCCAGTGTTCTGCATTAGTTGCTGCAGTCAAAGGACGAACACTCCACTCTGACACTTTCTGTGGACATTGAGGAAACAAGAAGGACAGTTTCTTGGGCAGCAGCCACCACACAATGCAATTTTGAAATACGGTTTAGCAACAGCAACATCATGAATATAAATGATGTTTTATTTTTATATGGATTACAAAGGTAAAGGTGGTAGGAACACACAAATGCAATAATGTGCTAATTATCCACATAAAATAGATGAAATGAAACTGTGATTCCTAAGCACATATATGGAAGTGTGTATCGTCAAAGAAACAAAGGTTTACTGAATAAGTTTTCATCAGAGAACTTGAAACCATATGTATATAAGCACATTTGGCCCAAGTATCGAGCTTTATCTAATGTAAACTCCATGAAATATGAGGAACAACAGAACCGTCTATTTTGCCTGTTGGTCTGCTCCTGTTGAATCAGGAGGAAAAGATTTTCGTGAATAGCTAATTCAAACATAACCTGCATGAGCACCTCTCTGTCTTTGTGGTAAAAATATCAATCTTCCCATTTTCTGGAGATCTTCTGTGCCTTTATTCATGGCACACAATCCTAAACCATTTTAATTTTGTCTACCACTTTTCCATAAATAGAATGAGAACCAAGCAATCTATTTCAGATGCAGATGTCTCATAATGGAAAAACTTGTACTACTATTACTATTAGTTTATATTTTGATCCACATCTGTCTTTTCTATTATGACAGCACTGTCATGTTTTCTTCTAGATTATTTTTAAACCAACATCTAGAATTATGCTGAAGACTCTTGTATTTCTCCAGTTTATGTTAACTGACAGTTTTCTGTAAAGTATTCTTTCCAATATAAATAATCTGGCATGTCTAAGCCACTTTTACATGCCATGATGATATTAATGTAATTTGTGTGGGCCACTCAGATGTTGTGCTGATAATGGCTTGGAGTAGTGGTTTTTTCACAGTGTCCCGTATGGGGCAGTGGTTTGGATTTTTTCTGAAAACAGTGTTGACAACTGGTATATTTTTGCTCTTGCTGGGCACTACTTGCGCAGAAGCAAGGCCTCTTCTGCTCCTTGTGCCACACCACCGGTGAGGAGGCTGGTGGTGCACAAAAAGCTGGGAGACAACACAGGACCAGTGACCCTAAGTGACAAAGGGGATATCCCAAACCATGTGACACCATGCTCAGTACGTAGAGGGAAGAAGGAGGGAGGGGAAACATTCAGAGTGTGGTGTTCTTCTTCCTAAGTCACCGTTACCAGGTGGGGCCCTGCTCTCCTGGCAATGGCTGAGCACTTGCCTGCACTTGGGAAGAGGTGAATTAACTCCTTGTTTTGCTTTGCTCGTTTGCTCAGCTTTTGCTTTCCCTATTAAACTGCCGTTACCACAATGCACAGTGTTCCTCACTGTCACTGCTCTGGTTCTCTCCCCCATCCTGTGGGTGTGGTGGTTGGCAGCAGGTGTTAAACCACAGTGGTTATCCATCCAGTCTGACTTTTCCTTTTGTTTCATTGACTGTGTCACTGGTCACTTACTTTTGCACGTTACTCACAAATGACAAATAGCTTTACTGCTACGGAATCAAGAGGTATGTTTCATTTTTCACAGGTAGAATGGTTCTTTTTCTTTATTTTTTATCTGCTACAATTTTATCTTATACCTCCACAGTATACTCCATTTCATTTTATTTTCCTTCATATATTATTTTGCTCTACATCAAAATCAAAAAAAAAAAAAAAAAAGGAATTGTCATCTTTTCTAAGCACACTCGAGTGATTTATCAAATACTGCTGGTTCAAAACCTTATTTTACTTCCATAAAAGACTACATTTTTACCCCACTATTTTTTTTTCCTTTTTTATACTCGGTGGATGGCTTCAGTTGAATTCCCACCTTTTCACAGAAGCTGGACTAACCTGACCTCTTAAGAGCTCTGTCAAGTCTTTTCAGATGCCATTAGTGACATTCAGAAGTCACAACTACTTTTTGTAAGTGTAAAGAAAAATATTTCTTTTAGACATAGTCTGTAGTCATGTACCAATCTGGATTCATGCTTTTTCATGTTTAATGTAAATGTCAGCTTAACACAGTTTAAAGCATTTATAATAGTGTGACTGAGGAGGTATCTAAGTATTTATTATATGTACTTAACCCTTATGTAGTTGTTGAAAGTGATATGTCTTAAATTGCAGCAATTTTGTGCTGGCAGTGAGATGCTCTCTTACGGGACATTACATAAATTGTAAATGTCTTCCCAAAGCATGATCATCAATCAAAACTAGCAATGATAATGTTGCCAGCAAAATTAGAAACAAGCTGTCAAGAAACAAATACAAAAATCATTACGAAAGAAACTCGAATTTATGTTTGGCTCTAAAAATTACTTTTCTCCAGCAAAGGAAGATAATAATTTTTGGTCTTTTCTGTCAGATTTAGGGACATTTCCTAATAAAAATTTAATATTTACAAAATTAGTGAGATGGTTACTGCATTTACTACATAGTTCTATTATTAACCAGTGGAAACCTGGTTAAAAAACAGGCAGGAAAAAAAGGAATGACTACAGGGTATCACTTTTCAGGAAACTCTTCAGATAATTCTAAAAAGATTATAGAAACATTGTTTGCAATTAAAAAAAAGAAAGAAAATGAAATGACATTGATTCATTCTCTTCTCCCACCAACTGTAAAAAAAGAGTTTTGATTAAAAAGATCAAATTTTCAAAATTCAGTGAAAGAAAGAATCCAAATCAATCCTCTGCTATCAATAAGACAGCAATAATTTTGGAGACTCAAACTACTGTCCATCAAATTGACATTGAGAAATGATTAAGCATTAAATATAAGAGGTGTAATTTTTTTCTTGTTTCAAAATGTCTTTTGTCTTACAACTTTATTGCTGCCTATACTATAGAGTACATTTAACTAGAAGAAAGGAAAAGAAAAAGGAAAAGCTAAGAGAAAAATAAATAGAAGGTTGATTATTATACTTGTTACACCTATCACTTGAAAAACAGTTTATGAGGCTTGACATTTTCCATGGCCTTAAATAATTAACTGCAGACTAAAAGGCTGAGCAAATATGGTTAGTCAAATAATAAATGTTATTGATTAAAAAACCTAATAACATTAGACAGTGCTAGAACCATCTATTTTACATGACATAACTATATACATTCTAAGTAAACGTTGCTCCCTAAAATTCCTTTCTCCCTTAAAAAATTAAAATAAATTACAATGATAATTGCTTAATGAAGCATGTACAAATATTCAGTTTCTTTTGGATTACTAGCTAGCTAGCATACTGCATGCCTAATGAGTTGTTCAATCATAATAAAATCAATTTAATTTTTCCAATGTGATATGCAAAGTTATGATTTCTTTTTAAAATTGAGAACCTTCTCTGTAGTGCTTTAAATAAATAGCTATTAAGAAGCTGAAACATTTTGCAAACTTGGGCCTATACTTAATAGTAATAAAGTAAGCATGTAAAGTAAGTTCAGTGAACTCATTTTTGGAATACCTGTTAGCAACAGCTTAAAAAAAGATGACAATAAAACCTAAAAGAAAACAATTTAAAGAAAAAAATAAGAAAAGACATTACCCTGTTATCATTGCTGCAGTTTTTCTCAGTTGCAGTGATGTAACATTTGAACTCATGTCAGTTTTACATATTTAGGAAGATTAAATGTCTTCTAGCATCTTCCAAAAGTAAGAAGTGTAGTATTTACACTACACTGCCAGTGAAAAATGAGAGGAATGATAGTATCTGACTTTCATTATAATGCTGTCTTTGAGATAACAGCTCTTTACCAAACATTTATATAGTAACCTTATATCTAGAAATCTAAAATTGAATGGCTGTGGAGTGATGTTGCACACTAACAACTACTATAGCATGATTTAGCAAACCAACATCAATTTCCTCCTGGCCCATAAAGCAAAACCCATCCAGCCTTTATGTTGAAAGGTCTGCAAACAGCAGCCCAAGATAATACAAAACCAATGAAAAAAACTCCCAAAACATTCTCTACAGAACCAATAAATAAATACACAAAAAACTAAACCAATGAATAAGTAGAATTACTTAAAAAGGTGAACTCAAAGAAATCACCCTCCAATCAGATTCTTAAAGATATTATTTCCACCTAAATCTTCTTATTAATAGTGCCATTATATTCTGATATTCTGGAGTTACATTTGCATCATTTATGCAAATTTCCCCATTTTCTAAGTATTAGCTTTTCAAGAAATATTGTCTGGTTCTTGCCTTTTTGACCCATCAACTGAATATCAGTTTAGACTCAGACTAAGGGATGTGGCATATTGTTTCATTTACTTGCACTGTACGGATGATTTAGACTCAGGTACGTCATAAACCACAAGCATTTAGTTGAATTCTTGGCCTACTTCTTGTGAACAATTTGTACCCTTCTTGTAGTGCCGAGTCTTAATCAGCTGTCAAGATTCCAGAGCACAGGCAGTGTTTACCTTGTCTTGTGGAGGGGTGAATACAAAAGGGGTGTGCTCTTGAGAGAGCTGCTGAGCACTTTGGTGCTGAAGATTTTTCACTTCCATACTGCTCCCAGAGTATTTCTTCCCTTAACAAACTCTTTGCCATCTCACCTGATTTGCAGCCAATGGATGTGATTTCATTGTGTTTATCTGTAGAACATGGTGAGCACTAAGATTACTTTTAAGTGCAATAATTGCCACCACCATCATAATGAGGTGCATCAATAACTGTTTCATTTCTATTTGATAGTTTTATTTTTGTTCTGCTAAACAGGTTTAAAAAAAACCAGTACTATGTATTTGTTCCTACAGTGCAATTATGTAATGTATAGGTAATGATTTAAACACCGCTTTCAAATCAAAGCACTTTGGAAAATATGTACTTTCATGGACTATTGATGACATTTTTAGCATTTCTTTATGAAATTGTGATTCCTGTTTTGCTCTCTAAGTTCTGAGATAGATGGTCAGTGAGGTTTGTAATGGTTTAGGTTCCGCTCTGCCTAACCCTAAATAGGGTTGTTAGCATAACTTTTTTTTCTCCAAAGGGCATGAAAAAGTGAGAAAGGAGAATAAGACCTTCACCAGAATTGTGAAACAGAAGGAACTACTGAAAGCTGATTTAATGACACAAGCAGTAAAGGAAAGGTACAAAATACAGGTACTGTGATTGTTCTGTTTTAAAAAGTAGGGGTTCTGGGGGTTGGCACCTGGAAAAATGGATTTTTCTAATATCTGGAGAGATAATCACTGAAAGACTGAATAATATGTGATGGCTAATAGATACAACCCATGAGAAAAAGTGCAGTGGTTCTGTGAATTGTAACAGTACTTGAAACTTAAAACCTCCAGTGTAGTCACCCAGCAGCTCCTGATAAACCATCAAGACAATATTTTTTGGTGTGTATAAATTCTATGGAAAAAATCTATTTCCACAGCAACTGGTGGCTGCAGAGTATTTCCACATTTTTAAAGGGGGTAAAAAGGAAAAATATTTTGAGCATATGGTGGAATTGAATAAATTGACAGAGTCCTGTCAGTTTTATAGAAGGTTCTGGTGAGGTCAGAAATTTATACTACTCATAGTGGAATCTGTTCCAGGGCAGAAAATAGAATGGACCTATCCAAAATCTTTTGCCCAGTGAATCTGGTCTGATGAGAAAATACATTGCAACACTGGTGCAATGGGGTGTCTTAGTACTGAAGAGGCCAAGTTGTTCCCCATTAACCCACAAAAGATGAATTCAGGCATTGCAGCAGAGATTTTACCAATAGTAGCAGGAATTACACTTTAATTCCATGTTTATTCCACCCCATATCTCCACCCTCTGAACCTCATCAAATATTTTTCTTGTTCCTTAGACATATATATTTATCACAATTAGTTGCTCAGACTAGGGTGTTGCTTGACTTCCTACTATCTCTTTACCTATCACAACCACAACCATCATCATCATCATCATAATCTTATTTCCCTGCACTTAATCTGTTTAGAATAGTTCAGAATCTGCTCATTCATTCTTCTGCTTCCGAGATGCATTCTCTGGGACTAAAACCTCTCATTAGACTTTGCCCAAAAATCTTCTCAGCTTGCCAAGTGAACAAACAGTCACACAATAAAAGGTAGAGAATAAAGAACCAAAAATATACCCACTGACAAATGCTGCAGGCCACAGAGTCCAAGCTAACACTGAGCATATGAGGGGCACAGATCAACTGGCAAAAACCTCAACAATTTAGACAGAATATTTGACAACAGTACTAAGTAGAAAAAGGAAAAATTAAGAAGAAAGATGAACAGTGAAACAGAACCTTGTGATAAGTTTAGGTGAAAAAGCAGGTGAAAAAGAAACTGAACTTTCAGCTATGTCAAGGAGAGGGATATACTCAGAATATCATCAAAGCAATTCTAAAAATCACTGAACAACATTTAACAAAGTATCACCAGCAGAAAAATGCAAAGATTCAAGCAGAGCTGCACTCCCGATGAAGCCCTGATATCAAACAGGGCATGAGGACAACAAAGGAAAGACATCAATAGTATGGAGCAATTACTAGATCAGATGCACAACTAGCCCACTGGAAGGTTAGCACAGAGCTAAAGGAAATACCAGATAAAAAGTGAATATATTAGCTCTGCTGCTCACAGAACAGCACTGTAAATTTTGCATAAGGGTAAAAGTATAAAAATGGAATCAACTGGATGTGTAACAATGAGGAAAAGAAGAGAAGAGGGGGGAAGAGAGACAGAAATAGAGAAAAAAGCAGGGGAAAGAGGAAAGGGGAAAGGGGAAAAAGAAAGGGAGAAATGAGGAAGGGGAAAAGGAAAAGAGGAAAGGGAGTGAGAATTTTTGTAAAGCAAAAAATAATGACAATAAGTTTAATTTGGTAATTTTGGAATTATTTCCCATGAGAACAATACAAATATTTCAAATAACATTGGTATTTATTGCAGGAGCTAGGCAAATTCTTTCTAAACATGAATGTGCTTTTTGCTAAAAGATCTCATTTATTTCTTACCCTCTCTTTTCACCAGGCTGAGTTTTCTGGCTGACTTAGGAAAAAAGGACATAGCCAGATGATGACATGAGAGAAATTAATGTTGTGTTTACAGTGGTATGTCTCAGTAAAATCTCATTCTTCTAAAAATCTGTGCAATGATTGTTAAAAAACCACAATTTAAGTTCAGATGTGGAGACAATGAGAGAAAGAAACAATATGACAATGAAGAACCAGAAAGAAGGTTTGCTGGAGAAACAGGAAAGGACAAGAAACAAGAAAATAAATAGAAACAGAAGTGAGAAAATAAGGATAATTTTGAAGAGCTCTGCATGGTCTATACTAGTATCTTTAACAAGATATGAGACATTTCTACAAATAACCTATAGGGCTATGTTTTCTGTGTTTGCATTAGGAACAATTTGGGCAAAGAAAAACTAATGTGCAATATCAGATTTTCAATAGCCAGTCCAGGAATTTTGTTGAATATTTGCATCAGCCAGCAGCAGTGTTTCCATGAAGGCAGCAGGCACAGTCCATCTGGACTTCTAAGTGGGATCATTTCATGTTTAAGGACTATGATTTGAATTCAGGCCATTTCTGGCTAATGAAAAATACATGGTGGTTCATGGCATCAGTAAGGTGATTTGCCCTGAATTCCTGTATCATGCTATTGACAATAGGAAGAGTAAAGACAAATCTTCTCATAAATACCTTCTTTAAATGCTGTCTTCCTAATGAAATAATCTAGACACTGGATTCCACAAATTTTATATTATCACACTTCTGCTCAGCCATTAATGTAATGCTAATCACATTTGTTTGTCTGTCACCATCTAGACTATTGCAAACAAGAAACAATGCAAGGAAATGAGACTATATGTGAAGGGGATAGAAATAAATGTTGTTAAAGTTCTTCAAGCTAATAAAAAACTGTGGTGGTGTGTTTTGTTAAGTTACATTAATTAAGTATTGTTCACCATTAGAGTTAGTATATTCCTAGTTTCCCCCCATGTTTTCCCCTCAGGGTGGTTTCGCCCAAGTTGTTTTTCTTATAATTTCCCGCCACTCAGCCTGTCTGTTAAGTG
>VXBC01013303.1:186323-212047 GCA_013399945.1 Ploceus nigricollis
GTGGCACCCTCCGGGGTGGTGAGCCGAGCTAGCCGACGGAAAAGCTCACGACCAGCCGGACTCACAGAGTGCTACAAAAAACAGTGTAGCAAAAAAACTAAATGGAAGGAAAATGGAAGAACAAGAGAGAGAATGACATGAAAAAAATAGAACAATAGAGAAAGCAGTAAGAGGTGAAAATGATACCCTGAAGCATGATTAAATATAAGACGGGATGTCAATAATTCATAAAAAGAAATGGCTACTTAGAAATGCAAAGCTTACCTCAGCTTGGTTTGGAGATATTGTCAGTATACAGGTGTGAAAGAAGTTTGTGATCTGTCAGTAATCAATCAGTATTTTATATTTAAAAAAAAAAGAACTTGAATAATTTATACTGAATTTTTCATTCTGCCTCTAAGAATTGAACATAGGACCTGGAAACAGCTGGGCCAATGATCTCATGACTAATAAGGAAGGTGCAGATCTGAATTATGTCAATCTGATTAATAAGACTGCCTGTCTATAGCCAGGAACATGTATGGTTATGACAGTATTTGAAGATAAGAAGATGGAAATAAATGTCTACCCTGGACTGAGCAAAGCCTGAAGGCTGTCAAAAGAGATGTTGGCAGTGTGCCTTATCTGTGTGGGGATATATTACCAGTTAGGAATCCAGACTCTCTAAACCCTCAAATTAGGACCAGTGTCTTTATTTAAACTTTCCCTTCTCATCAGGTAAGGCATTATGCTGTTCTGAGAGAAACAAAGTGGGATATTGTTTTCAGAAAGGTAATGGTGTAATCACTTGCCATTCTCTAATGAAGCTAAGAGAGCACTGGCAGGCTGGATGTGGAGTAAATCACAAAATGTTACCAACAGTCTAAAAAAGATATTCTCATTTAGCCTGTATTTTGAAAATATCTTGCTACTGAGACAGCTGCTTTTATGTATTTGTCCTGGAAAACAAAACCAAAGAAAACCAAAAAACCTTCCAAGTGTTACCAGGGCACATAAATCTCAGTCAGCAGAATATGAAGAGAGGTATCCTGACACTGACTGGAGTTGCAGTAGAGGACATGAAGACATTAGCACTTCATGATGAAGGTCTCAGACTTCTGGGGCCTTCTCTTGTTACAATTCCAGGAATGGTTGAGACATCAGTCAATCAAGGGAAGTGACACCAAGGAAAGAGACTCTGTCCCCCCTCCTGTTTTCCCCTGGAACTCTCCCCTGGGGTGTTTTCTGGACTCAGTGCAATCACTTTGGCCTCACCCCTTACAATAAATGTTTTAGTTTTTATGGTTATAAACATCTTTCACACACCTAAAGTAGCTATAAAGAAGCAAAGCATGAACATTATCAATACACGTATTCAGCATTTGCTGTTGTGCTTCACCTAATTAAAGAGGGGTTTTAAAAGACTTGATTTAGCTCATTATTTGTGTTGTAGTTTTTGGAAAAACTTAACTGTTCTGAGGGAGCAACTCAGAGATGGAGTCCTAGAGAAAGTATTATGGTGACACAGTAAGTACATTTAATATTTTATTGCACATATTCCTGACAAAATGTTTCTTTCTGATTTCTCTTTGATTTCTCTCTGGTTTTGGTGTTATATTAACAATTCCACAATGTATCTCTGAGCAGCAGTTTTGTGGGTGTCTTCATTTTTTCTTGTCAATTCTTCTGCTTATCACATGTGAAACAAATGAAGAGCACCATGAAATTTGATAGCATGATATTTGTGCAGTGCTCATCTTAGAATAGTCTTTCCTGCTCCTTGTTAGTGCCCCCATTCTCTATCAAGCTAAGTAGAATATTAAAACCTTCCATTTTCCCAATATTAGACTATGTGACAAAAGTCCTCAAAAATGAACCCTTTGAAAAAAATGCATTCCACCAGCTTTCATAACTTTGCTGCTTGAGACTAGTACTGACAGTCTCCTATCTCTCCAAGTTGCACTCTAAATTCATAAGCAGTTAGATTTTGCTTTCGACCCCTGAGCAGATTTCAAGTTAACTATTGCTCTCAAACCATCTAATCACAACAGCCACTTGGTCTACTTCCTTCCATGCTGAGGCAGACTTTTAAATTTTATTTGGTATTTAAGTTTATCATGGCACAAATCTCTTCCATCAGTGCTCAAGCAGTGTCAATGCTAGCCTGCTAGATCATTTTAGCACCTATTGAGGCATGCTTGTTTACTGAGAGTTAACAAATTAAATAAATAAACCAAACAGGTGAACAGAATGCTTCAGATGATTCATAAACATGTGAGTTATAGTTTCTGGGTTGTTTTTGGTTGGTTGGTTTGCTTGTGGGTTGTTTTTATGTTCTCAAAAACTGCCTCAAAGTCTTTTCCTGAAATCAGGTTTGTCAGTCACTTTCAGAACAGTTATGTTGATGCACATGTTTGGGAAAAGTCTTACTGGCATTTTGAAAGAGACTGGTTTTTTCCCAACAGGAAAGGTGTTGTGTAATTAACTCTTTCTAAGTCAAGATTTATCCTCTAAACCATTAGAAAGAAAAGCTTTCTAAGGTGCAAGACGCAGATCATCTACAGACTATATCTGCAGTTTTTACATACTATCAGGAAGAAGGATATAGTCAGAAATCTATTTAATAGAAGAATCATGGATTTGGTGATGGTTTGTATAAATCACAATTAAAATTTTAAGAGACTCAGAGTGTTATTTATTAAACTCATAGCAAAAGATATTCTGAATCAGCTGAGATGGGACGTGAGTGTCCAACACTAATCATTTTGCTAATACAGTAGAAGAAACAAAATTTGCTTTCTGACAATTTATGACTGACCAGAGAAACTATGGGTATAAGGAAATATTTATTAGTGTTATTTATCATCTTTTGAATTAATTTCTTGCTTTTCCTGAACTAAAACACCTTCTTGTGAAGTAGTATGTCCTAAAAATGTACATGAAACAAACTCCATTTAATCTCATTATAAGAAACCCTGTGGTTTCTCTCATATTGCTGACCTAAGGTCTAATGGCTTAACCTGATCTGCAATTTCATTTTGCATATGGCTTTAGTTGAAAAATTATTATTCATCTTCTATTACTATTCATATCCCTGCAAATGCGTCCTCCTGCATTTCCTTCTTTCACTTCCTGTCTTGTTCCCCAAAATTGCAGTTAGACAGTTTGAGTTTACAAATGAAATACATCTATAAGAGTCTGAAAACTTTACTTTGAATCATCATACACAGCTACAATCAATGTGTAACCATTACTCTATGTTAAGTCCTTTATAACCAGATCTCATGGCAGTACTAGTAGCTGGGACTGATGGATTCTTACTTGATCTTTATCATAAAAATGTCTATAATATCTAAATCTATTAAAAAAATCTCAATCTTATCTATAAAGGACTTTGAATTTTTTCTCCTGTAAATCTTTGTGAATTACTTATTTTCCTCTCTACACCAATGGAAAACTTTTCTCACAGCTTAACTTTTATGTATGTGACTAATTCTTTTGTGTTTGCAGTTAGCCACGTTCATAAGTGTTCAGCATGATGTCAAATCTTCAGTTCTTCTAAAAGCAGGAAATAATTGCTCTTGTTTCTACAACATGTATAGTGTTTTGCCTTTTTTCCATACAGATTCTAATCCGTAACTGGGGATTATAGAAATATAAAAGCTTAATGAGCATCAGTCCATCCAATATCAGAATTAATTTAATTCATAATAAAATCTTGCAGCAGAACAATTGCTATCTAGAGGAACTAAAGCCTGGGAAAATCAAATTGCCTTATCAATTGACTGTTTTTTGTTTGTCAGATTTGTCCTCAGAACACTATAGTTCATTTAGAGCTCAGACTAACTCTTAAATTTCTAATATCTCTCATTTTTTCAGGGGATATATTTTTTCAGATGGGGTCAAGGATACCGTTCAATTCTTATGGGCCTTAAATAGTCATTGTATGTTAACTTCAGGCACTAACATGAAATGGTTCGGAAACCAAGATATGAGAGAAACTGTTTTGTTGATGATCCCTTGAGTCATCAAAATGCCTTAGAACACCACTTTTCTAAGATAATAAATCCACTGGAGAATTATCTAAACCCACCCAATTCTCATTAGGATTTTTTATTAATTTTATGTCTGCTGCATTGATACTAACAGTACATTAAATTTAAAAAAAATATTCAAAGCATCCTATGGGACAATGTATTAAATATAATATCTGAGGTTTATCCTTTTGACTGTCAAGTTTAATATCAATAAATAATATTCAAGCTCAATTAGCCGTTGATAACATATTGGAGCACATTATAGATTTCCAGCATTGACTACTAGGATTGCAAGTCCCCAGCAGCAGATAACATCAGAATGAAAAAGGTTTTGTGTCCGTTCTCTGGTTTGTACACTCCTAGGAATTGACAGGAAACTTTTTGTCCCATAGACTCACCTCCCTAGGTGCAGGACATGCAGAATCCCTACTGAAGGCACTGGATCTCCTGGTAATCAGTACATACAAGATTACTCCCATGATATCACTCCAAATTACTGAAAAACTCGGGAAATACAGAACTAAACTTATTCTACTAGTCCTGGGAATTTGTATCTTCCTGTGTTTCTGATTGCCTATTCAACAACGGTAGTCTTAATTTCCATTTAATTTTTATTCATGTAATTTTAAAATGCCGTTTCTTTTAATCTAAGATGTTTGCTGGCAACTAAATTCTAATTGCTTGAAAAACAGGTTCCAGTGAAATTATTAAGGAAATCTTTGATTGCCTGAGGTAGATAGATATAATTTCCTAGACTGTACAAATTAATTATCATTGATCTGCTTGACATTCCATGCCTATCTCTATATATGTGCATATATATGCAAGATATATATATATATATAACTTTAAATCTTGCTTAGTAGCTGAGAGTTGTTAGAATAGTTTCTGATCACGATGATTCATGGTACACATTGATAAGTTTTCTCAGTAAAAACTGACACTGATTAATAGATATGCTAAGTTCTTGCTATTATAAATGTGTCATACAAGCAGCAGATGCCTTTTGAAGGTAAAATTAAGTTGAGGAATTCAAGGTCCTGAAACAGAAGCAGACTGGATAACTTAGTCTTTCTTCCTACTTCTCTACAATTTCTCTTTGGAAATGCCTTTAACTTTTGGTGTTATTTCTGGTAATGTGTTGGCATAAAGACTGCTAACGCCAGACCATTTTTCTGTGTGGTGTGTGAATTTCCTAACTGTCTTCAGAGGTGATAGGTGAGGTACAGCATGTATACCTCATTTATTTTTCTAGACAACTATTAACTATTTAATGCTATTGTATATACTGACTTCTCATGTTTATCTGCTGAATGGGTAACATAAGTAAAAGGTTACATTGCACAAACATGAATTTCATGTGGTGTAATCCTTGTTTTACATAAGTCTGTGTATCTCCTATATTGCGTTATTGCTCATTCCTAACACTTCATAAGCCCCCCGTTTTGTTTGTATTGTCTTCCTAAAAATTTTTTTATTCCAGCAGGAAATAAATTAAGTACCTAAAATAGCTTAAATGTTCTCCAAGCTGAGACACTTTAAGTGTATCCAGAGGTAAAAGGGAATAATTTTGATATTCAAGTGTGTTTTATGTTTAATTCTTGTGTCTTTGGCCATCAAATAAGCAGAATTTTTGAGAATTGAAACTTTTGATGCTTAAGTTCTACCCATAGCCTTGCATGGATTTGGTCTGAGTGAATTTGAGTCACAGAAGGAAACCAAGCAGGTCAGGAATTCTTTCCACTCCTAGACTAGTGACTCAAATACAAAAATGCTCTGATTTTCCTTAGTTCAGTTGAACTCAATTTTTTTATAAACTCTGTTTTGAATTCACCAATTATGGCTACTTGCAGTTGTAAATTTGAGGGGCCTGTCCATTGATCAAACACGTGATAAAACATTTTTCTATAAACCTGCTGACAATCATCAAAACACTAAAAGCTTTTGGATGCTCCCAGTCTATTGTAGAATCAATGCAAATGGCTTCCAGTCCGTTGCAAAAGTGACATTTCAGAACTTGCCTTATTTAATATTCACTTGGAAGGTAAAAAAAGTGTTTCCCATTAGTTTTTGTCTAATGCCTTGTGCCAGCTGTCTTTTACAAGGTTTCTAATCTGTCTCCATTCTGTATATCCCCTTTTTAGATCTGAAAAGTTTTTCTGAAGCATTTCTGATATTACTTGAGTTACACACACATAGATCCGGGATAAGCTTTGTAGATTCTGTTTTCTCAGTGACAGTCTGGAACATAAACAAATGCATTTTACATTTTCAACTGCTTAGTTTCCTAGCTCATTGGTTGCTCTCTATATTAAAAAAGAAAAGCCTTAAGAGACTTTCAGAGTCAGAGATACTATATTTTTTCTAAGTTTGATTTCATGCAAGCTTTTAATTTTGGTTCTATATACAGATTATGATGGGCAGTCTTACTTGATATATACCATAATCAAATTTCAGTCTAACTATAACCTGTGGGTAGTAGTTTGTTGGTTTGTTGTTTTTCTTATTTTTCAGATTTATCAGACAAGTTCTTCTATTTATATGTCCTGACTTTATTTGCTCTCATGTGATGTTGTGGAGGTCTTTTTGCCTGCTCTAATAGTTTATCTTTCTTTGGCTGTCACAAACCTCATTTTGGGGAAAATGTCAGGCTTTGCCCAACCTTTTCATGCCAGTGTAATCTTTCTTGTCTTGAGTCAGGCTATTTGAGTGGTTTATGTCAAAACTCTTACTAGGTGTTTTATTGCAAAGTATTAATTTATTTTTCAATGAGAAATAATGCAAAGATGACCTGTAACTGTTATTTATATCTACTCTCTATTATTAATGTAACCATGGAAAACTCAATTTTTGAAAAAAACAACCAAACAGATTTTGTCTCCTATTTATTCTGGACTCAGGTCCAACCGTTTTGTCTTTTTTGGTGGGGGGAGAACAAAACAATCTAAAGGTATTTGAGAGAAATTTCTAACTGAGATAAACTGACCTATTTCCATGTATCCAGGCTGCTTAAATGAAAATGTAGTCTTTGCAGTAGTCCAAAGAGGGGCCCCAATTTTTTTGAAATAAAAATTGAAAGTTTCATTGATAATGAGTTATACAAAATTAAATGCTATTTAACAAGTTGATTGCTTCTATTAAGTTGCCAGTCAGATAGTGTTAACTTGGACTAGCAGGAATATTTCATCAACATTAGCTCTATGATTTTTCTCTGTATTATTTATTTCTTTTCTCTTTCATTTCCTCTTTCATTTTCTACTGACATAGTACTTCGTAGTAAGTGAAGCATGAGCACTCATTTTCATTTACAAAGCAGACCATTTACCTACTTGGAATATAAAGACATTTAGTACATTTGCCACTGTGTTTTTCATGTAGCAGATATAAAATACAGTGTGATTACAGAGCAAAGATGTGGGCTACATGCTTAACACTTAATGTCTTAAACATTTTTTATGGAAATATATATTCTGTTCTGCTTTCTCTCCTCTTCATGACCGTAGCATTGCAGAATAGCTACAAATTGTTGTCTTTAACCTTTTAAGAATATTTTTGACTGATGACATTTCTAACGGCAGATTATCAACATATATTCTAGCTTTGAATCACTACTGGAAGAAAAGTAGCATAATAAGGCTTCTATTTTTGCTTTGTATAGTCAAGTATATTGTTTCTTAGATAATTTGGCATAGCTATGAACAGGAGGTTCTTGTGCAGTTTGTGATACTGGAAATATTTATTTTTATCATTGTAAGTATCCTTATATGCATTTTCTATTTATTTTCCACAGTGAAGATAGTCCACCCACAATACATATACATAATTCTATAAAGATCAATTCCAGTAAAGGACTGACAGGGTCACTATTATCTCAATAAGCTTTTTCTCCAAAGGCCCTGCCTGAGAACTCTGTACCAAAAGGCCTTTAGCTAGGCTTTCAACATGGTCTTCGCTAGCATTCACACAGCCAATTCAGTGAAGCACAGGCTGATAAATGGGTACAAAACTGTCTAAACTCTCAGATTGAAAGCTTATTTTCATCATTGGTTTAATGGCCAGATGGCAGCCATTCATGGATATGTATTGCAGCAAATACTGTTTGTTTACAACCTAGGTGATAGAATGGTGTGCACCCTCACCCAGCTCACAGATCATATCAAAATGGGGGAAGTGGTTCATTGCTACCTAAAGTGACATCAACAACAACAACAAAAAAAGATAAATAAAAAGGCATAAAAAAATACAAGCAAAGGAAAATGCAAAGCTCAATAGGACAAATAGTCTCATTCACCAGGACAAGCCAAGGCAGACTGACTAAGAATTAGATTTGCCAAAAAAAGACCAGGTAAACATCAAAGCTGATCATGACCTGGCAGTGTGAACCCGCACCAAAGAGGGCCAACTTCATTGTTTGTTTATCTCTAGCCAGCAACTAGATACCACTCAGTCACTCAGTCACTCCCAGTCCTGAGTGGAAATAAAAGTAAATACTCATGGCTTGAATTAAGAGCAGTTTAAGAGTTGAAATGAACTAAAATATAATAATTATAATTATTATTTTATGTTAAATTATAATTGTAATGGAAAGGAGAAAGGGAAAGGAATAAACACCATATAAAACCCATGAAAAACATGTGGTGAACAATGTGGTGAACCATTCACTGACTGATGCTCAGACGATTCCCCAGCAGCAATCAACCCCTCCTGGCAACTTCCCCCTGTTGATTGATTTGGCATCGTGTTCTATGGTGTGGAATATTCCTTTGGCCAGTTTGGTTCAGCTGCCCTGGCCATGCTCCTTCCCCCCAACTGCTCATGCAACCCCTCACTGGCTGAGCATGAGGCATGAAAAAGTCCTTGACTTAGAGTGGGCTCTGAGAACTGCTAAATCACCAATGAATTATCAATGGTTCTTAAATGTCCCAGTGAGGCAATCTTGCAGACCTGCCTGGCACAAATCTGTGCAAGCTCATTTATTCTGTTCCTCAGTGCCTTCTCATAAGGTGTTTATGGGTAGGAACACAAAACAGCCATTCTCAGTTTTGCATTATGCAGTCATGGGTTTCCATGGAGTTACAAGAACAGAGTAAGAATCTAACACAATCTTTGGCTTTCACCTATAACCTCGTAAGAAACTTGTAAGTTTCAAGAATATGAAACTAAAAGGTATTTGATATCTTTCTGAAAAAGTGTGATTCTTGAATATCTCTCTGTATCTTGACTATGTAAAGCTTTGTACAGAGTCTGCATGGGCAGGATACCCAAACAAAAGGTTTCAAAGACTTTGTTAAATTTCTGCCCATCAACTGACCTTACACACCACTTTTTTACAGTTCTGTACTGTAAATGGTGTCTTTATTTCATGGGACTATTTTCCATGTTTTTTATTTGATGTTTCAAAGCACTTTGAATATGAGTAAGTGGTAAATACACTTAAGCCTGTGTAAGGAGCCACTTTGATTATGTAAACTCCTGTCTTAAGAGATTTCTAAGTATCTCCATAAATAGAAAACAATTTGCTTCTAAGAAAAAAAACATTTTGTGTTAGTCCCTAGAATGCTGTAGTTGAATGTTACTTGTTATCTTAATTGTCTGCTTGCATATCTAGTTCTCACTTCTCAATAATTCAAAATGAGATGAATTATATGAGCTGGAGCTAATAAACTTTAGAGATAGCTCCTTGTTTCCAGAAAGAAGTAGATATTTGTGCACTACAAGTTCTAAACAACTTGACAGGGAAAATACAACTTGCCAAAAAAAAAAAAATAGGAGACATTCTACTGTAAGAACTGATAGTTTTGACTGCAGAACATTTTTATCCATAATAGCAGAGAGGTTTTATAGGAAGCACTTCCTAGTGTTTGTTGTAGTTTAACCCCAGCCAGCAGCCAAGTCCCAGGCAGCTGCTCACTCGCTCCCCTCCAGCAGGATCAGAGAGAGAACCAGAAGGGTAAAAGCTGGAAAACTTGTGGGTTGAGATAAAGACAGTTTAATAGGGAAAGAAACACCTGTGCTCACTAGCAAAGCAAAACAAGGAATTCATTCACTGTTTCCCAAGGGCAGGCTGGGGTTCAGCCATCCTAGGAGAGCAGGGCCCCATCACATCTGACAGTTACGAAGACAAACACCATCACTCCAAACATTACCCCCTTCCTCCTTCTTCACCTCACTTTAAATGTTGAGCATGATGCCACATGGTCTGGAATGTCCCTGTGGTCAGCTGGGGTCACCTGTCCCAGCTGTGTCTCCTCCCAGCCTCCCATGCACACCAGTCTCCTCACCACTGTGGCTGTGGGCAAAGCAGAAATGCCTTGGCTCTGTGTAAGTCCTGCTCAGCAGTAACAAAAACATCTCTGTATGATCAATCCTGTGTTCAGCACAAATCCAAAACACAGCCCCTTACCAGCCACTGGGAAGAAAATTAACTCTACCAGCCAAAACCAGCACAGTGCTGAATCTTTAATCTCATGAGAAACTTGGCAAAATCCTGGTCTAAACATGAATACCATTTAGAAAAACATGCAATCCTATTTCCAGAATATTAAATGCACTTCCTTTTCTGATTGTAGACTCGTGCACAAAATAAAATATCAACTAGAACCCAAGGAAATTTTAAATTGTGCATAAAACAGAAATTCTAAGACACATCATGCTTCCAAATTCAAGAAAAATATTGAAAATGTACTCTTATTATTCCCATGCAGAGTATAGTGCTATTAAAAATCTGCCATATTTACTTCTTGACTTTTTAGAGCGTCCTGAAGAAAAGTAAATTTACCAGAACAGATATTTGGCCTATTTTTCACCTTCACTATTCAAAATGGTCATCACAACTTTCCAAAATTTAGTAATATTACAATACATCTGGGGAAAAAGTTTAGAAACTAAAATTAACTTAGGAAAGAATTTTTGTAATTATGAGTTTCTAGTTCTCAGAGCAGCTGTATGTCTTGGCTAAAAAATGCCTAAGAAAGAACAATATTTTCCTTCTCTATTATGATTTTGGCAAAGAACAGATATATTGGATAGCTGTACTTCTTTTTTCAATAGCATGCCTTAGAAGACATTCCTGGCATGAAATACGTGTGGTTGTTTTCCTTCATATAAACTGTCATAGAGATCAAGGAGTTGATAAACTGCAGGTAAGTGATGGTGTTAGTTTGCTAGATGTGTTGAGGATTATTTTACATGCTATAACTGTTGCCACAGGAATGCCTGTATTATACCTTTGTGTTTAGCTTGCAGATTAGTCCAGCTCAGTATAGGTTGTGAAGATTTTACATGTTAGTGATCTGAGTAGAGTTTCATCCTGATGTCCTTAAACTACTCACTGCTGAGGTTACAGTTCCTCAAAGCAGTTTCATTTGCTGATATTATCATCTTCACAGCATCTCAAGAACTGTATACTATGTATAACTTACTTATTATTTTAGTACCAGAAAGATTCCCATTACCATTGGAAAAGCTTTCATTTTCTTGTCCTCTAACTTTCACTCCCACAAGTATGCATATTTGCTGAAAGTAAACTTTATATGTAAACTTTCCTGTAACAATGTCTATCCCTAGACCGTGATGGAGTAAGGGTTTGGATTTAGCACTTTTATCATCTTCTGAATCATTCCCATCTGCAGTGCAAAGTCCCTCACCATCTGTACCGTGCCTGATAACTTATGCAGGCAATACAAATACTTGTCTCTTAATTCCATCAAGGGCATTTTTTTTAAACATGAGCCATTTCTCTTGCAGGCCCTACTTCAGCAAAATACAGAACCTATACATAACAATCGACCATTTTTCATCAAACTGAATGACTGATGACAAATTATCTCAATTTCTTTTGGGAAATGTTCCTCTCTAGGAATGAGACTAGCTAGATCTTGCACCCTCAGACACTGCAGTGGTGGCCCAGCACACACAGCCCTTGTGAGCTCTGGCACTACTCTGGCTTCTTTCACTCAGAAATTCCCATGGCCTTGTGCACACAGGTAGAGAGCCTGTGTTCACCCAGAAAAATAGTCAGAAATTAAGTTTAATGAGAAGAAATGACAGACTGAAATGTCAGGAGTAGACCTTTTTTAATGTTTAATGGAAGAAATGACAGCTCAGGCTCAGAGCACGGCTATTCAAGCACTGTAACCAGCTGCTGGTTACATGGCTAACCTCTTTCATCCCCTTATCCTTCTATTTCCCTTGTTCCTTTTCCAGTCACTCTAAATCCCAAGGGTACCTGCAAGTCTTCCTCTGGCCCCATGGTAATGGGTGCCCACCCTGGCCATGGGGCTGATCACTCTCTGTAGCTGAGACAGGTTACCCTCAAAACTCTGCCCTACTTTATTTGTATGGCAATGAATTCTTTATCACATAACAGTGCTATCCATGATAATTTAGGGTAAATCAAAGCCTTTGAGAAGATAAAAATATTATCTTCTGAAGCACAGAGGAGAATAAAGTGTTGCAATTTTAAAAGGCACCAGAACAGAGAAGGAAGAAATGAGATAAGGTGTGCACAGATTATTCCAGTTGGTGATCTGCACAGATCATGTCTGTGCTGCTCATGGAGAGAAAACCTTCCAAGGTAGCCAGCAGCAAAACTATTATCTTCTTCTAATCCAAATACCAGTTTTATTCTTACCTTGAGCATTGGGTTTGTGTGGCATGTTTTTGATAGCAAGAGAGGGACTACACGGGTGGCTTCTGTAAGCAGCTGCCAAATGCTTCCTGTATGTTGGACAAAGCAAATGCCAGATGAATCCAGGATGGACCCACTTGCTGCTGCCAACGCTGGACCAATCAGAAATGGTGGTAACACCTCTGCGATAACATATTTAGAAGGGGAAAAAATTATTGTGCAGAAGTAATTGCATCCAGAGAAGAGTGGAGTGAGAATATATGAGAGAATCAACTCTGCAGACACCAGGGTCAGTCACCAAGGAGGGGCCCAGGCCCAGGGGAGAGATTCCCCTGCAGGCCGTGGTGCAGGATGGGGTGAAGCAGCTGTCCCTGCAGCCCATGGAGTTCCACAAGGAAGCAGACATCCACAGGCAGCCCATGGAGGAGATCCATGCAGGACCACATGAATGCCTTAAGGAGGGCTATGAATCCATGGGAAACTCATGCTGGAGCAGGCTCCTGAGAGGGATCTGCAGCCCTGTGGAGAGAGAAGCCCACACCGGAGCAGGTTTCCTGGTAGGACTTGTGAGCCTGTGGAAGGGACCCTAGCTGGACTTATTCATGAGGAACTGTAGCCCATGGGAAGGATTTGTGCTGGAGAAGTTCACGGAGAACTGTCTTCTGTGGGAGGGACCCCATGCTGGGGAAGAGGAAGAACCCCTCTCCTTGAGCAGTGGCAGGAACAATCTGTGATGAGCTAACCATAACCCCCATTCCCATCTCCCTGCACTGCTGGGGGAGGAGTTAGAGCTGGGAAAGAGTGAGACGTGGGAGGAAATTTTTATGAGATTTATTTTACTTCTCATTATCTTGCTCTGATTTTGGTTGGTAATAAACTCATATCTCTAAGTCAGGCCTGTTCTGCCTGTGACAGTAACTGGTGAGAGATCTCTCCCTGACCTTATCTTGACATATGATTCTTTCAATATATTTTCTTATCCATGTCCAGCTGAGGAGGGGAGTGACAGAGCAGCTTTATTTGTAGTAATTTATTACGTATAACAAATATAGAATTAAGAAAATGAGTACGTGTGCTAAAGATCAGGATATTGCTGATAGTGAACTGAAGATAAATACCTCACTGCTGGGCTGCATCATATATGTATATACTGGAAAGATATAATTAAAAAAAATCTTGCCAACTTAAATTGTCATAATTAACAGATACTCCAATAACATGGTTGTAAAGAAAATTTCCTACGCTAAGAAGATAAAAAGCCTTATTTTCAAGACCAATTAATCTAATTTCAGTGTCCAGATATTTCTATGCTTTTGTCAGCAAGGTTGAATATTCTTCTCATAAGCAGATGTAATTTTCACAAAGAAGTCACCTTCAAATATTCTCTCGAATAGTCAGAATAAGTCGATTTTGTTAAATCAGACGTCCCAAGCTTTGTATTCTTAGCCTTTCAACCACTATTTTCAAACTTTTCTGATTGTTTTATAAAATTTTTGTATGTATTAAACAATTGACATATAGCTGTACAGATCTGGAATTACAAAAGCTAAAAAGCCCCAAACTATGCAATGTATCTGTACTGGTTTAGATAATATAATACTTTATTGGTTTAGCTATGTTTAAATTGGAAGTAATTAATATTAATTCTAAATATTTTAAATAATTATAATAGTAAGTCTTTAAAAAATGATTGTAATAAATTTTGGAACAATACTGCCTCATTTGGGACAGAGCCTATTTCTTAATCTGAATGGAGGATAGATGTTTAACATTTTCCTGAGGGGATTTCCATCATATGTACTCTGAGCTTCTTATTTAATTCATAATGTCAACCACAATGGATGTATACTCACATTTTTATTCAACTACTAGTGAGAGATTTTTGCTTTACTTCTTTCAATTTTATGATCTACAATTTGCTAGTTCTCTAACAGGACCAAATCTCCATTTGATTTTATTCCCTCTGAAAATGCATTTTGGTTTTCCTTAACTCCATTAGGCATTGGTTTTCTTTCACTTTTGTTTTTCTCCCCTCCTCTGCCCCAGGAATTTTTACCTTATTTTTATTGATTTTTTTGCATTTGCTGAACAATGCTGGAATATTTCAGCACTTGCTTGTTTCTTTAAATTCCATTTATTTATGCCAAGAGTTACTTTAAACTCCATTAAAACTGTTTAAAGTCCAGAAAATCTATATTAAATGAGTGTAATGAACTTCAGATCCAAGTCAGTATGACTAAACCATAGCCAGTATAAAAACTTCACCTCTCCCGAAAATTCCCTTTTCTCTTCTTTCATACTTTTCCCAGTCCAAAGTCTTATTTCTTTGATCAGATTTCAAGTCATCTCGACATCTCTTCTGAAGTCTGTGTCTTCTGAAATGAGAACCATTTTTGTCTTTTCACTTCCATACATAAGTTTTTTTTAGTTATTTCGTTTTGGGTTGTTTTTTTTTTTTTTGTTTTTCTCTTAGTTGGTTGGTTGGTTTTCTTTTAATTTCAATCTCTCACTTTGCTAGCCAAAAGTTTCACAGCAAAATTACCACTTCTTCCTTTATTCAGCCTACTGAAATACTATTTGTTTAAGTACAGATAGGAAACTACAGCTCTCAAGGAGTTAAGATTAAAATATAGTTTAGACCCCATTCCAAAATACATATGTTGATATGTTGTATTGTGTTTGCCAGCGGATGAAAAAAAAAAGTGCAGTAAATACATGGGAATTCACATATCTAGATGGACTCCTGCAAACTCTGTCCTACTGAACCCTTGCTATATTTGGCTAATATGACTGGAATTACCAACATAAGAAGGATGTGGACTTACTGCAGCAAGTCCAGAGAAGGACCATGAAGACAATCTGGGGGCTGGAGCACCTCTCCTGTGAGTCTGGGACACTTGGGCTTGTTCACCCTGGAAAAGAGAAGAGACTTCTTACCAGCCTTTCAGTAACAAGGGATCTTCCAAAAAGGCTGGAGAGGGATTGTTTGCAAGAGCATGTAGTGATGGGACAAGGGAGAATGGCTCTGAACTGAGAGGGGGCAGGTTAAGGTTAGATGTTAGAAAGGAAATCTTTGTTTATAAGGGGGGTGAGACACTGGCACAGGTTGCCCAGAGAAGTGGTCGATGCCCCATGCCTGGAAGAGTTCAAGGCCAGGTTACAGGGGCCTGGTCTAGTGAAAGGTGTCCCTGTCCATAGCAAGGAGGTTGGAATAAATGATCTTTAAGGCTCCATTCAGCCCAAACCAACATATGAGTCTGTGATTATTCAACAGCACCATTTGGATTCTGAAATTGCTTTTCTGCAAGTCTTTGTGTGAGTGTATGAAGTGCTGTCATTTCTCAGATCAAGATGTGTTGTTTGTTCATAAATTGCACTTACTCTTACAAACATAACATTTTAAATAGTCAGACACCATGTTGGCAGGGTTTAGAAATACTGCTTGAAGAAATACTGAATGTCTGATGTCTTTCAAACACTACTTAGAATCTCATGAGTTTTAATTGTCTAAAAAAGCCAATGTCAATCTCTGAGAGTTTCAAGAATTCTTGTAGAAAGTGCCCAGATCTTTATCAAACGAATGAATAAATAGGATATCAAATTTTCAATGGCATTTTATCTTAAACAAAGTTTTGATTTAATTTCAATTGTTTTTCCAGAATACTTTGTTCATTGAGAAATTACAGTTTTCAGCTGTTTCTTGAATTCTAACATTGTCAGAACTAACTTTCCTGTGCCATTAAATAAAAAAAAAAATTAAAAGGCATATGGAATAGACATTTTCCCATGAGTATTCAGATATAACTGGGTTTTTTTTTGAGCTAGATAGCTTCTTTTTACCTTGCTCATACACAGTGCATAAGTTTCTTTTTTACCAGAAGTACTTTGTGAAGAAGCATTTGATCATTAATCTGTGTACAGCCAGAAAAAAGGAAGGCTCATTCCTGCATTAGCATCCTCATTTCCAAAGAGGATTACTCTCATATGCAAAGATCAATGAAAGTATTATTAAATCTCCCAACCCTCTTGCCTTCCTGTGCAAAGCTGATATTACCAATTATTTTAAATATGTCTGACTCTAATTATAGTGAAATATTTTTGGCATGAAGTGGACGGATGTTGAATATTTTATATCAGCCTGATCTCAGAAGGAGTTCTAAACTATTTAATACCTTAGAAGATGTCATTGGGCTAAAAGGGATCACTTTAATAACAATCCATCTCACTATCATTTTTGTCAACTGTATGTACATTTAATTTTTCTTCCTAACAAATGATTTACCCTTTTTCTGTCTGATAAAACAATGGATCAGTTGACCCTGGGTTACTAAATTTCCATACTTATTTTAATTCTGGAGCAATTGAATAGTTTAATTTATCTCTTACCTCAGAAGGTGCCTTAAACTATTTTCCTCTACTATGTAAAAAGAAGTTCTTGTGTCAAATATGCTTGAGCAAAAACTTCAAAATACTTATGGCAGCAGAGCATTTGGCCAAACATTTAAATGACTGTACCATCTGTGGCATACTTGGAATAAAGTTATGCTATAAAACTATTCTAAAGTCAGTGAAATCTAATAAAAAATGACACTTGAATACAATAAACTAAGAACAGTAGCTTTAATGAAATGTATCCAAAATATACAGTTGTGCATAAGGCACAGTTTTGAATTTATACTTTGCAGATAGTCACAGTTCAAATGTTGGAGGATGGCAGGAAACCAACAAGCAAGCAAATAACGTCCAACCATCTCGTTCAGATAAATGAAAAAAAAAGCCAAAACAAAACAAATCCCATGGATCTTGACAATTATACTTTCATCGTATTTATCTGATTACATTCTACCATATTGCCTTCCCATTTATTTAACCTGGCATGTCGTCCCTTGCAAAATACATTGCAATATCTGTAGAAATGGTAATAATTTCCCACAGGACATTTAACATTTTCACCATTTTAGGACTGCATTTTAAATTTACATTTCCGTGGGGCTGTAAGTGTTGAGACAATTGTCCAGATGCATAACTGCAGACAATGTCTGTGGTGTGCAGCTTGAGACGAGGTGTCCTCAATCAAGTTTTAGCGTAGTTCTAGTTTATTAGAGGAAACGGGCCCAGCTTTGCAACTGAAAATAGGTGCAGCAGGGAGCCAGTGACACCCATCTTGATTTACAGCACATATCTTGCAGAAGATTCTGTGGCCTGGTGCCCACTCCAATCACCTTTTGTTAGCTGGAAATTTATGTTAGGAGAAACTCTGCTGGAGGAGAAAAAACAAGTTAATAGATCATCTGAGAATCGCAAAATAAATAGAACAAAACTGAATTGTGTTCTATTCTAAATTTATTCTTAGACTGTATGCACATTTAGAATACAATTCAATTCTTAATTTTTGAGTAATTTAGGCTGGAAATTTTCATCATTGTCGGCAACACAGTGATTGTTGTTTAACTAAAGAAGAAAACTAAGTAATGTTGAAAGAAAAGTCTGATCATGCTTATAGTCATCTAGTTATTTTTTTCTCCTTTAAGAAAAGGAGAAAAAATGCTATTCTTCCAAAAGTAGCAGGTTTGGTATCCTGGGCTGTATCAGTAATTGTGTTGCCAGCAGAACCAGGGAAGTGATTCACCCCCCTGTACTCGGTACTGGTGAGGCCACACCTGGAGTCCTGTGTCCAGTTCTGGGCCCCTGAATTTTGGAAGGATATTGAAGGGCTGGAGCAAGTCCAGAGAAGGATGATGAAGCTGGCAAAAATTCTTGAGCACAAGTCCTGTGAGGAGTGGCTGTAGAGGCTGGGTTTGTTTAGCCTGGAAAAAAGACAGCTCAAGGGAGACCTTATCACTCTCTACTGCTCCCTAAGAGGAGGTTCTAGCAGGTGGGGGTCAGTTTATACACCCAGACAAGCAGCAACAGAACATAATCTCCAATTGGACCAGGGGAGGTGTGGTATTCACATCCTCTGAACAGAGAGAGACATGATTCTCTCGCCCAGGATTTTTCCTGGGAAGTTGTGAGATGCAGTAAGAAAGCTCAGAGAAAGAAGAAAACAATTCTTATTGCTATTCACTGCTCCTGTTTTTTGGCACATGTGGAATGTGTTATGGAGATTGTTTACCAAAGAGTGATTTGTTAATTTGACACCAGTGATGGGAGTTTGGATTGATTGGCCAATTGGGTCAAAGCTGTGTCATGACTGTCTGGAGACAGACACGGGTTTTTCTTTAGTATCTTTTTAGTATGATATAGGTCTAGTATAGTATAGTATTAATGTAATATAATTTAGCTTAATAAAAGCAATTTATTCAGCCTTCTGCAACATGGAGTCAGAGCACGTTATTCCCCGTGCAGGGGGGTCACGCTGCTTTGATAAGGAGGTTTAGGTTGGACATTAGAAAAATTTCCTTCACAGAAAGGGTGATTTAGACACTAGATTGAGCTGGCAGGGAGGTGGTAGAGTCACAGTCCCTGGAGGTGTTTAAGGAAAGGCTGGATGCAGCACTCAGAGCCATGATCTATTTGACAAGTTGGTCATANCAAAAATTCTTGAGCACAAGTCCTGTGAGGAGTGGCTGTAGAGGCTGGGTTTGTTTAGCCTGGAAAAAAGACAGCTCAAGGGAGACCTTATCACTCTCTACTGCTCCCTAAGAGGAGGTTCTAGCAGGTGGGGGTCAGTTTATACACCCAGACAAGCAGCAACAGAACATAATCTCCAATTGGACCAGGGGAGGTGTGGTATTCACATCCTCTGAACAGAGAGAGACATGATTCTCTCGCCCAGGATTTTTCCTGGGAAGTTGTGAGACGCAGTGAGAAAGCTCAGAGAAAGAAGAAAACAATTCTTATCTCTATTCACTGCTCCTGTTGTTTGGCACATGTGGAATGTGTTATGGAGATTGTTTACCAAAGAGTGATTTGTTAATTGGACACCAGTGAAGGTTGTTTGGATTGATTGGCCAATTGGGTCAAAGCTGTGTCGTGACTGTCTGGAGACAGTCACGGGTTTTTCTTTAGTATCTTTTTAGTATGATATAGTTCTAGTATAGTATAGTATTAATGTAATATAATTTAGCTTAATAAAAGCAATTTATTCAGCCTTCTGCAACATGGAGTCAGAGCGCGTTATTCCCCGTGCAGGGGGGTCACGCTGCTTTGATAAGGAGGTTTAGGTTGGACATTAGAAAAATTTCCTTCACAGAAAGGGTGATTTAGACACTAGATTGAGCTGGCAGGGAGGTGGTAGAGTCACAGTCCCTGGAGGTGTTTAAGGAAAGGCTGGATGCAGCACTCAGAGCCATGATCTATTTGACAAGTTGGTCATAGGCTGGACTCGATGTTCTCAGAAGTATTTTCCAAGGATTCCATGATTCTGTGTGAAATTAATTAATAACTTAATTTGTGTTTTCAGGAAGAAACCTTTCAATTCCATTGACCTATGCTAACCAACAGCTCTTCTTACAGCAACAAAATGTTTCAAAGGAGAGTTGCAGACTGAGACAAAACAACTTGCCCTAGTAAGAATACAATTAGTCTCTAAATGTGTCTTTCAAGAGTTGGATTCTCATAATTTCTTTTTTCTTTTTCTTTGGTTTTTTTCATAAAGAAGAGGTCAGTTCCTGTATTCTTGAGATGAAAAACCATCACCTTCTCAGGAAGAAGGTGATGAAGGTAAGATCCTTGCCTGATAAGAGCAACATATACTTTCAAGGGATAGGAAGATGAAAGCAGTAAAACATCCAGAGAAATGTGTTCTCTTGGATCTGAATATTTGTGTGCCATTTAATTCCCAGAGAAATTTGGCTTGGAACCATTCATAGGCTACAATTCATGTCCTTTTTCTATTACACATTGCTAAAGGTATTATTATAAAATGATACTAAAAATAAAGGAGTACTATAGTACTTAACTATATACTTATAACAGAATGTAGATTCTAGCCATTCTACTTTATGGTGTCAAGGTTTTAACACAGATGGACAATCCTCTGCAGGTGTCTTATAGTGCTGTACTTAGGCTGTAGTCAATCTTTGAGTAGAGAGCATCTTGCAAAAGAATGTTGCCTACATGATATTAAATATGAAAAATAAGGAGTTCTTGTGGGTTATTCAGCTTTGTAGGTTTTTTTAAACTTAACTGACATTCCCAGTTCATCTCTGGTAAAAGCACACACTAAATATAAGCTGTTTTGTGGATTAGCTGAAATATTAGTGGCTTAGAGTAGTTAATTAACGATTATTCAATGGAATGAATAGCAAAATATTGTTTTCCTGTGATAGTAAATTAGGGAGTAATTTGAGATTGAAAGCTTCTAAGCAGGAGCCTTGAATAATTGTATTCACTCAAACTAATGCATGGGGCATTTAGAAAATGTTTCAGTATTTATCACAACTCTGTTATAAATTTGTAAGCTTGATTAGAGCCAAGGTCATTGCAAGTTACTGCATAGCAAAACTGTTGCCAAACTTATTCTGTAAAATAACATGGAAGGAGTTCTCATTCTTTCTAGAGGATTATGTAAAAGAAAATTTTTGGTGGCAATGGTCATCAAAATAATGGCATTTTTTTGTGCAGAAGATCAGTTCATACTCTGAAAAAGCCTCTTGCTGCATTTAACATGATCATCTACATTAACAATGGATGCACAGCACTTACAGACAGATGAATGAAAGTAGTATGGCCTAAAAGCTATTTCTTTATCTGCACAGTGTTCCCTGTTGCTCTGGCCACCCAAATCAAAGCTCACACTGAAAGCCAGATACTCTTTGACTTAGTTAATGGTCATATAAAGGACAAGCTACAAGAGAAGTTTTAAAAAAAAATCCCAAAACTATCAAAACCACCAAATCCCAAACCTTCCCCAAAAGACAAAGATGTCTAAAATACCACATCAAAAGGCTCCTTTTAGCAATTCTAAGGGTATCAAAAGTCCTGATGAGAAAAAGGGTGAGGGAGAATATTTTTCATCATTGAGGGAAAATAAAATTTTGAGATAGGATTTAGCTACTTTGAAGTACATTTGGTCTGTGTCACGGGTTTTGGCCAGGTCTTTTTAATTCTCCATGCTTCAGGTCCTGCCAGATATGTATCACATTCATGTTGCCCTTGCCCATCTCTATTATCTTTACCAAGACTTTGAAATACATGAGACAGGAAGACTTATTATTTCAAAAATAATATGTATGTGTAGCTCCTGTCCTGCATTGCCTTCTGAAGAACTGCATGTTCTTCAGAGCACTCTCAATTATTTATGGAGTTTACACATTATCTAGAAGCAGAGCTAGTGTTTATGTAGCTGGCAAAGTCTAAGTATTTATCTTAGTTTTTCTCTTATGAATGGATACCTGGGACTGCTTAGCATTCCATGCTCTGCTGTGTCCTACCTTATTAGTCCTAGAGGAGTGTTGGCAGAATAAATAGGAAAGACTCCAGGAATTTTCACTGTTGCAGAGCCGCTTCTTCTGCACATCATGCAGGATGTGTCCAAATATCTGCAGTGCAGCTTCATGGACTTGGATAAGCCTTTTTTTTTCCCTAGCTAGAGAACTGAAATGAAGTCAGTATCTTATTTTGGTTGCCTTTTGGATTTGTGCTTATTTGTCTCTCTCTTAAGTAGCTTAGTGGAAAAATATAACTAAAATCCAGTGGAATTCTGTCTGCCATTTAGTGAGTAGTACAGAGACCTGCTCCACAGCAAAATTTTCTGCATACTGGACTGTCTTGCTCGCAGATTGCCTCAAAAACATTTCTTCTCTCATTCTTGTAGGAAAGGATCACACAAATATTTTCACATGATTTCTAATAGGAGACCTTAAACATTGTTCTATAAATATATTATTCAAAATATAAAATTTAATCTTTTACTCCTTCACTTTCATGGAAGTCTCTCAAACATGTCTGAGAAACTTAGCCATTCAATTTGTTTATTATTAGTTAATGCACTGATTTTGGCTGCAAATTGATGGAAATGGAACATTTCAGTTTAGCATAGAAACCAAGATGAGGTTCATAAAACTGTTCAGGTTTCTATCTCTAGAGCTCAGACTCTGCAGAGAGGTCAGCTGCTATCAGCTGGAATTATGCAGCCAGGAACCTGCATCAGCCAGTGCAGGACAGAGAAATCAACAACTTGGGAATTAGGTTTTTTTTTATATTTTATTTAGAATAAACTTGAAAAAGCGTAGGTGTATGTACTTGAAAGGACCTCTGCTAGTACGCTGTAAATGCATATTTGAAGAGTGTTTACACACTATAGTTATTGACTTCTTCTGAACAACTGAGAAAATATTTCTAAATGTCACTTTGGTCATTTTTGGAAAAAAACCAAACCTAATATCTTCCTGATAACAGGAAGAATTGAAAATCAAAGACTTTTTTTTTTTTGTATACATATTTAATGTGAAGGAGATTCTCCAATAAGTTATTCTTTCAGAAGCTGTTCAACCACATTATTGGAAAGGAGAAAATAAGGAGAACTTGGTGTTATCTACAATGTAGAGAGGGAATCAGCCTACACTATATGTGCATACAGGCATGGACACCTATGATCTGATCCTGCCTGGAGGTAGACTCCCAGTCCATCGCTGTCCAAGTCATTTTCATGGAGATAACAGAGTCACTAGCAGATCACTAGGTGTTTCACCTGGTTTTGGAGTGGCATGTAGGAAATAAGGTGGGAAAATCTAAGGCATCTAAAGTAGTACTGGAAGGCACAGCTTAGGTTTAGCAGATCTCAAATCAAGGTGTCTGCATGTGCTTGGTGCCCTTTTTCACACCTTTCCTAGTTTATCTACCCCCAGAGCAGAGTACAATTCATTCAGTTTCTGAGTAATACCAGTCAGGATCACATTAAGTTCTTGGATTCCCAAGGGTCTTTCAGAAAACATTAAATTCCTCTAGGAAGCTAATTTGCAATCTGAGAGTCTTCATGTGGTTTAGGTCCTATAGAGTTCAATGGAGATGTTGTTGATGCAGTAAACAGATTATTTTATTGTAGGCCAGACCCAGCTTTAGTGTGAGCTGAAATATGCTACAGACTATAAATTCACTGAGTAGCTCTTCACGACTTTATCAAGAGCTCAGAACTGTGGAGGCGCATACGACTCTAACATCAGGTCTCAGTTTTTATCAACTTCATATACTTGTGAAATGGTGACAAAGTTAATAAGTAATAATGACAATTAAAAAAAAAAAGACAAAGATCAAAGAACACATTCCCAGACATTTGCTACTTACAAAAATTAGCACCATGGGACTTGATGTGGCGACTGCTTCTTGATTTGTATTTTCAAGAAAGGACATCTCGACTTGTCAGAAGTCTAACAAAGTATTCAGTCTCATAGACATGACAGTGTCAAAACTGTAACTCACTTTTATCTTTTAAGACTTGTACGTATCTTCCATATACCATTTTCCAGGAAAATCTATCACCCTTCATCCTTTGGAGCATGTGACATTTCGTTCAGCATTTTTTTGGCAGATAAATTCTATGGAAAAGAGAACAAAATACATTTCAATCACATAGCCTGGTAAGGAATATGTACTTAGCTACTGCATTACATGACATAGAACTGTAAGTTTTTAGTAGAAGAAACTAGTCTGTGGCTTTATAAAACAATTTTTTTCTTTAAAAAATAAAATAAAATAAAGCAATAAAAGTTTAAAACCTAGTGGTACTGATGAAAAAATCATGAGGTTGGTTTTGTCTATTTCATTCATACGTAGATATGTTTAGTTGAAAAGAATTAGATTGCAGAATAGAGTCCTTCATACAATAATATAATCAGTATAACAACGTGCACAATTTTGGATTCCTACTGCTGCCACCAAAATATTATTGTGATGTGTCAATGACCATTCAGATTTAAGAAGAATGCCCTAATTAGCTAGTAATTATGTAAATATGTTTTTTAAAATAGCAAATAAGTTATCATGTGATGAGTTAAAGGCAGTTGTTTTCCTCATTTCTAATAATTTTATTAAGTATTCACAGCTTGCACATTATGGATTCAGACTACTTATAGCTTTGATATACAATTTAGCATTAGGTGGTTGGAGTGCTATCTCTGAATGTATCAGATGAATTGCTTGAATTTAATTTGGGCAGAAAGACACCTATTGAGGAAACTATTTTCAGTTGGGCAATGAGCTGTTAACAGTAATGTTTGGAATAAATACATTTTATCAGCATTTACAAAGGCACCCTACTAGGTAGCAAGCAGAATAGTACATTTCATGTTGCAGTGTAATTTCTTTGCCCTAAAAATAGCATATTTTTCCTCTTTCAAATTCAAGAATCTTGTAGGGACAGTGCTACATTTGTTTTGCCTCCAAGTACAGTTGCAATACTTTAAAGGGATGACATTTTGCAAACAAAGTGTATTTCTCTACCTCACAGAAACAAATGTATAAAGCAGTTCTCTTTTAAAAATACATATTTGGCAATGTATATTTTGGAACATATAGTTTTTTTGTAGATGTTTAGAAAGAAAGGGAAAAAGTATGGTATTGTAAGGTACTGCAAACTGTAGATCTTCATGAACAGTCTCTGAAGGCACTTGAACTCCATGGCATTGCAAAAGAGATGCTTGTTTTTCTCTTGGATGATGAAAACTTTTTGACAAAAATGCAGCCTTGGAAACATGAATGGCAAGAAATCTCAGAAGGCTGAATGCTTGAGACAGGAGGTTCAAATAGTGCAGTATTTAAATTGTGATATTTAAATATATCTTGGTATGAAAGAGTTAGAAGAAGCTAACCAAGTGTCACAAAGACTGAGGAGATAAAGACAGGCCAGCATCAGCTGCTGTACAAACTACTGGTAACTTCGACTTTGGTACTTTTTTTTACCAGTAATCCAAATACTTTTGTATGAAAGTACATGAAACAGTATGGTCAAACATTTTGTCCTGCACCATGGACCCCAGTAAAAATAATGTAATTTAAATAAATAAATAAATATAATGAAAATAATATAATGAAAAAAGTAAGGTATACAGAAATTAAGACTTTTAATTCAATGCTTTTTCTAATTCTTGAAAGCACCGTCTAATAAAATTGCTGAAGATTTTTGATTAAAAAATACC
>VXBC01013303.1:212118-226687 GCA_013399945.1 Ploceus nigricollis
GTAGGAACTAGGACACAAAGTTAAAATGGAACTTTCAATCTCAGTTCAGCGGTCTTTCGGATTTGAGTATGAGAGTGCTTAATCTTACAGCTATTTTATGTTTTATGTTATGTTAATTTTTTAAAAATTAAAATATTATTTCACATTGTCTCCAAATTTTTTGTGCATAATGCATATTATTGCCTATGATCTTCACAGAGAATGTGACAAAGTCACAGAAACAGACTAGAAAAGCAGCAGCTTACTGCTTTTATTATTTTTGTGAGAATCTTTATTGATTGCTGTTTGTTCTTGGTCTATGTTGCAGTTACTGTACTGGATTTATTGAATTACAAGCAAGATTAGGATGCTTCCCAGATGAATGATTAGCTGCTATATTTACATGAAAAATGTAAATTAAAAAAAAAACCATAATCGACATGTAAATGAAGCTATCACAATGGCAGTATACAAATGGATATAAGACAATATATATAATGTTGTTACAAGGACCTTTGTGGCCCTTCTCTGAACCCTCTGCAGCCTGTCCTCATCTCTTTTGTATAATGGGGACCAAAACTGAACGCAGCATTCCAGATGTGGCATGACAAGCACTAAGTAAAAAGAATTTATGAAACACAGCATCCTGTGTGGGCTGGCACTATGGTGTGGGAGCAGTTTATCTCTTTCTATTTTTGCTTTCTTTTCATCCTTGTGGGTGTTTGTCTTTTCTAACATGTCTGTTCTGTCTGTTCTTTGCTTTCTGTAAGCCTTTTTCTCTTTTATTTGTTTTGTTTGCATTGAATCAATACTCAATTTTTGCTTTTTTTACTTTTTTATATGCCTTGGAAATGAATAATTAGCAAAAAGCTAACCTGAAAAATTACCATAATGTATTCAGTATATGTGTATGAATAAAGAAGTAAAAAGTAGGGGAAAACAATGGAATACAAGAACATACTACAAATAATAGGCTTGTAAAGCTGAAGAAAAAAGAACAAGCAGCCAGAAGTATGAAATTCTAGTAAAATAAAATTCTTGTATTGAAAATACTACTCCTGTATAAGAATTTTATTCTAAAAGTGTAGTTCTTAAAAAAAAATTCTTTTATAAATGATACCAAAAAGCTGTCATGCCTAAACAAATTTGAGGAAGACCATTTCAAAATAGAAAATCTTATTTAAGCAAAAGAAACTGGATACAAATACTGTAACTGTAACTTAATTCTAAATTGTGTTTTACTAAAACAGGGAATATGAGACTTTGAGAACTATTCTGTCCTGGGAAAATATTTAACCCCTATAACAATGTATTCAAACAATTTCCAGTACCAAAACCAAGAAGTCTTCCAAGATTCTGTATGGCCAAAGATTGATATAAAGGATGTTTGAGTAAAAAGAAGCCATAGGACAAAACTAAAATGAACTAACCACTTCACTGTGCAAAAGTTTTGGAGCATCACACATTAAAGTTTATTGTAGCAAAAGTCACTGCTCGGGAACTGTCTCATATGAAATGTTAATAAAAAGAATTTTCAAATAAATTAATAAAATTAATACCAGCAAACTTTCAGAACCAGATGGTATTCACATAGAGTTCTAAGGAAAATGAAATATGAAAGTGCTGAGTTATTAACTATAGTGTGTAATTTATCACTTAAAATGTCTTTTGTACTGGAGGAGTAGAAAATGGCAAATGTGATACAAATTTTTTAAAAGGGCTTTGGAGAACTATGAAATGGAAAGTCTATATCTGCACTCAGCAAACTGTTGAACTTATAATAGAGAATAAATGACTAAATATGGTAGTAGAAAGTCAATACAGAATCTGTAGTTATGCTGCACAAATATAGTGCAAATTTAGATAAAGAAGGTGATAAAGTAGATAGAGATAACTATTGATATATCTACTTGGTTTTCAAAAATTTTGAAAAAGCACCTCTGTAAAAGAGGGTGCTGTGGTAGAAGGGATAAAGTCTTCCTGTAGTCATTAATATGTGGTTAAAGAAGAAAAATAAGCTGTTGGAAAAGATGGTTACTTTACCATTATGGAGAGATCCTTGGGAGTTGATGCTATTCAAGATATCCCTGAGCGATCTGGGAAGAAGCATGATGGTTACCCAGTTAATTGACACAGTGTTTTTCAAGGAAGCAGGAACAATAATTCAGTATGAAAGTTTATGAAAGATATTGTAATAGTGATTGAGTGAGGGATAAAATGCCTGAAGTAATTAAAACAAAGTAATGTGAAATCAGAGGTTCTATACTAGCTGTTGGTATTGGGAAAGATTTGAACAGTTGTGCTTAGATTTGCAAAATAACAGATAGATGCTCAGAAATTAGTAAGAAAGGAAGAAATAAAAGCCACCATGATATGTCTCACTGTATAAAGCCATTCATCACATTCCTTGTGCAGTTCTCCAGGCATTTATTATTCTTCTATATCAGGAAGGATATAGTACAGCTAGACACAGTACAGGAAAGAGAATCAAGTGTGAAATGGGTTTTGACTGAGAAGAGACAAAAAAGATAAAGAGCTCTCCAGTTTACAGAATAAAGGACTATCACAGTATAGAGCTGCATATAAAATAATGAAATCCAGGGAAAATGTAGTCAGGCTTTATTATGCTGTAGTACACAAGAAGGACAGTAACATTTCCATCTTCCTTCTCTAAACAGTTGCTTCAGCTTGTTGTAGTTTTAAATGAACTTTCTGACCAGTTTAGTATGGCAGTTTTTGTGTCGAGATATGAAGATCTGACAAGATGAAGGTACTGTTTGATTTCAGACTGCTTTATAGTTTCTGAAAGATTTCCTGGTGTTAATTCCATATCTTTCTAAGCTTTCCCAGTCTAGTATGCCTGACCTGAAGAACCATGTCTTTTGGTACAGTGATCTGACATCTTCCCTTAAGGCAATCAATATACTACCCTCAGTGCAGTGGGATTATTTTTAAACCACAAAGGCCACTAATTCCAGATAAGGCTTATTTTTGAATTTGGAGCTTATTAAGCAACATGAAGGGAAAAAAGCTAACAGAACTTTAAATGCAAACCCCATCTGAACTTTCTATCCTGACAACAAACAGAATGAATTATTAACCAGAAGTGATGTTAGATAACCGGAATTAGCTTATTTGCTTAGTTTTAACACATACAGGTTAAGAAGATACAAACCTATTAAGATAAGAAGAACTAATTTTTTTCCAGTCTGCAAAAGGGATGTGTGGGTGCTGATTGATAGCTGGCTCAAAAGAGGGAATCATTCTGCTGTATTCAGCATTGGTGTGGCCTCACCTTGAGTGTTATGTGCAGTTCTGGGCCCCACCACTTAAGAAGGATGTAAAGGTCCTCCCCTGCCAGGGAAGGAAGGAATGAAGCTGGTGAAGTCTTAGAAGGCTTGTCTTAGGAGACATGGCTAAGGACTTTGGGGTTGCCTAGTCTGGGGAAAAGGAGGCTGAGAGGTAACCTCACTGCTCTCTACAACTTTCTGAGGAGAGGAAGTGGAGAGTGAGATGCTGATTTCTTCTCCCTGGGTTCCAGAGATGGAATATGTGGGAACAGTTCAAAGCTGTGTCATCAGAGGATGTTTAGACTGGACATTAGGAAGCATTTCTTTACCAAGAAGAGAGTGGTCAAATAGTGACAGGCTTCCTGGTGAAGGTGTTTGATGCCCCATGGTTCTCAGTGATTAAGAGACATTTGGGCAATGCCTTCATCAACATGAGTTAACTTTTGGTCAGCCCTGAAGCAGTTGGACAGTTAGAATAGATGTTCCTGTTAGGCCTCTTCCAGCTGAGCTATTCTATTCTATTCCATTCTATTCTATTCTATTCTATTCTATTCTATTCTATTCTATTCTATTCTATTCTATTCCACTCCATTCTAAATGCAGGTGTGTCTATAAAATTTCTAATTAATACCAATGGAAAAAAGCTTTCTAAATTTTGGACATGTTTTGAAATCATACTGTTTGGCTGTGTCATTCAAGGCATTGCAAATGGGAGAGAGCATAGAACATTTTATGAAGGAAATGTTGATATTGCTAGAGGAATACAATGTAATTTCTGATGCTCTTTGTTCACTGTCTTTATTTTAGGTCTGAAAAAACCTTTCTAGTTCTTCCATTGGAAGTAAATGCATAATGTAAGAAGAATTTCTAGGATTCTATCTCCTACAACTGCATTAATAATTTTTTACCTATCTAAACATATCTACTGTTTAAGCTAAAGGTCTCCTGGGTGAATATCAGCATATTGGCATCCTACCATTAAAATACTTTCTCCTACTGAGAAATAAATTATTCATTTGGATATGTCAGCATATGAGCCACTTTGCAGTCCCATTTCAAATTAAATTGAAAGCTTTTATGCAATAACTATTGATGTTAACGTGGTAGGTTCTCAGCACTCTGTGAAGGTTTACATTCTCAGCCATATTACTAACTTCCTTGGAAAAGAAAAAGCTTTTATTCTTAAATATGGAATTAGAAGGAAAAAAGGAAGGAAGATGATAGGTTCAAAATTTAGTGTCTTGTTTATTTCTACTGTATAGCTCATCATATGTTTTTGATACAACATTCTTGGCACTAAAAATAGCTAAAGCATGCACAACTAAATTCTAGAACCAGCAGTTAGGTAAAATAGCCAATATAAGACAAAAAAAACCCCACACTTATAAGAGGCAGAAGTGTCACTGAAAAGATGAAAACGCAAACATTTCCACACTTATATTTTCTAGGAGAAGGGCATTTTTTAGTGCCCAAAGGATGGAAAAAAACCTGATCTGTGAGAAGACTATGAGAAGAGGAAAAAAGCCCACCTCAACTCTACAAATTTGGTATTAGCTTCCAATTCAAATTTGTGAGCAGGATGGAAGCGGTCTAGTGAGAATTACCCCCTTTAGAAGCAATTGTTCACAGCTTATGTGAATGTAGTCAATAGTTAAGGCCTAAGAAGAGTTAAAAAAAAGAAAAACAAATCAAGAAAAAGAGAAACCTTACCATATATCAAGAATAGGAGGATTCCTTCTTTGTCAGAAGGCAACCAGTAAAAACTCTAAGGAACAGGTTGAATGGTTTGTGAATGCAATGGAGATCACTTAAGGACTAGTCCAAGGTAACAACACAGTAGAAATATCCCACCTTCAGACAATCTCTTTTAAAGTATATGCATGTTCTTCCAAATTTGCCAAGTTACATCCTAAAATGTATTTAATGCCTTGCTCCTACCATTTTAATTAAAAGACTATTCCACTACTTGAATGATTAAAATACCATTTTTCTAATGCCAAGTTACTTCTACACCTTTTTGTTAAAAGGAGGTAAAATGCAGCATAATCTGCCTTCTAAGCTTGTTTGGTGAGGCTTAACTGAGGTGTTGCCAATGCAAATGTAATTACCATTCTCTGCTTTTTTTGAGAACAGGTGTGTTTTAATCAACACCAGAAGTGTAGCCATACAATTTAAATAAACAACCAAGATTTTTAAAATGCATTGTTAGATGAAATTAGTAGTAATGTACAAAATTAATAGTATTTATAAGACATGTGAAACAAGGCAGTATGAAAATGTTGTGTGCAGCATGTATTCTTAGGAAGAACATGCATGTGTTGAATGCAGCAAAAGGCAGACAGTGTTTGTACCAATCATACAGAAACCCATGTTTATCTCAGCCATTAAGGAAAGGACCTGTTGCACTTCAGTAAGAGCAGAGTTGTGGAAAAAAGGTGTCTACAATCAAAACTAGCTTCAAAAAACATTTCCAAAGCTTGATGAAAATGACCTGATTATATTATCTGCTAATATCTCATATTCTGTCTGGTCTTTCTAGCTTTTTTTCCCCTCCAATTGCCTAAAATCAATTGAGATTTGTTCTGAATATTTTTCCTGAGTAACTAATCATCTAAAATTATACGCTAGGGAGTAAGTGGACCTCATACTCAGTTCCACAGAGAACTCAGCTAGTGGGTGGGACAAAATGTAATGGCTAAAGAAAATTATATTCACAATCTCACAGGAACCTTTAGGAGATTAAGGACTTGCTTTTCTCTCACACTATGTACATACTGGTTAACACTTGTGGAATTATCCTTGACTCCCTAAGAAAGACAGAAATTAGGCCTTTGATCTTGTCAAAATTTGTAGTGTTCTCTTAAGCATTAGAACTAATTTAAAACTATATTTTCTCATTTCAAAATAAACTCAGGGTCAGGGTTTTTTTTTTAATTTTTATTTGTTTGGTTTTGGTTTTTTGTTTTTCTTATCCAGTTAAAACTTTGAGGGATACTTCAGGGGAATGGGAAAAAAATCACAAGAAATTGCAAAATATGTGGTAGTGAAAAGTACTAATTTTTTTTTGTTTAATTCCTAACAGAATTTGTTGACCTGTTTCCACTTAGCATCTCAGTATCCTATTTTCTCTCCTGAACTGACTATGCAATATGTTTTTGCTAAATTACGCTAATCTTGTCTATAAGATAAGTAACATCACAAAAAAAATAAAAACATATTCTGAAAGTATCATCTCACTCGCAAAATATGCCCTTTATGTTGACAACTGGACATATAATTGGAAGTTAATTTGCTATGAATTTGGGAGGCAATTTTCAGTTTAATAGATTTGTAATTTAATATGCCGCAGGGAATAAGGTTGGTTCTGTGCCTATTACCTAGAATGTCCTGAATATTGTTTATAGTCTTGGATCTTAACAAGAGAAATTTTTGTATAGATTTCAACTTAGAAAAAATCTCAAACCTTACTTTTTGACTTTTTGGATGTCCAAGAATATTAAACAGGAGATTAGTATCATTTTCAAGTATTTACTTTTTAAAAGCATAAATTGAATTAATATATAAGTACAAATTGAAAAAATATGTAATACCTACAGCAGCAAGTACTAGTCTAGATATTCAAGTAGATGGACAATTTTCCAGTATTTTACCAGGGTAACTCTCTTACTTAACTTGTTCTGTAAGTTGGAAGAAGATGGAGATATTTGTTAGAATATGTAATTATTATTCAAGAGAAAGACCAAAGAGTGAGCTTGGGTATCTTTGTTGCCTTTTACCACTTGCTATAATTATTTCTATATGTAACTATTAGCACAAAGCTCTCAAATATACATGCATGACTACAATTTGCAACCCTAATATTTTCAGTCTATTCACAATATGCCCAAATGGAACCATTCATGAAAGCTTTGCTTTGACTGATGGTTATCTTGAGCAGGTCAAAGTTAGTTAATAAAATCAAACTGTATCATAGTATCTACCTATTAAGTCCTGAAAGTATCATAATGTGGACATACAGTACAAAAATTATTAAAATATTATAAAGAAAGGAAAGTTGACTGTATCTCTTATGAAAAGAAAATAGAACTCATCTGGAGATCAAATACTGGAAGAATCCAAGCTTCATTATCCACACCCTCACTCTGTTCACTGCACTTCTAGACTTGTTCACATTTTAATCTTTTGCTGTAATTTTTTTGTTACTTAAGGTCCTCTCTCACCAAAGTAATCCCTAAACCTGACACAAACACCAAATAAAAGCATAGGAAAATCTGCACCTTTATCTCCAACATGCATTCTGCATTAAATCACAAAAGGCAGTTCTTACTAAATCATGGAAACACCACATTATTTTATTATCAAAAGATCCAACTTTTTCGCAACTGACAGAAAAAATAAAAGTTTTTTAATCTTCTCACTCCTCTTAGAACTGTAGAAACAAAACAACTCTCACAGAATAACCAAGTCTCTGTCTAACTCATTTGCCAGTAGCAGAATTATTAAATTGTGCAAACAATGGCCCCAGCTTACTTCTCTGCATTGCAGCCAAGGACAGGATTTGAGAAGGTTACACACAGAGTCATGGGGTAGTGTAAGCGTTAAAATTGTCTTTCTTATCATACTGAATAATGTAGAAGGATGTAATGAGACTCACATTTGCAAAGCAAAAATAAGGCAATAGGATCACCAACAAAACTCAATTTTACTCAGGTCACAAAACTCACTGAGAATCCAATAGTGAAATTTCTTCTATATTTTTTTTCTAAAAAGCAAAAATCAGACAACTTCAATGAACTGTGATCAAGGGCAGTATTCCATAACTGATGTTCTAAGCCTTTACAGTTTCATGATCTGTACGTTTTTGTATTGGAACTCCCTTTCATTTCACAAAGGAACAGCAAGTAACAAGTGTAACCAATACAAAGAAACATAAAACATAAGAATGGAGATGAAACTATGTTCTGCTTTACCTGCAGAACATGTGAATATCAAACCAAGGCAAAACAAAATAGAGCCCATACGCTTCTGGCAAGAATTTCTGAGCCAATTTTCTGAACCCTGTAATTTCTTTCCTAGCTCATTTCCTACTACTTATAAGTTGCAAAAATGCATATCAATAAAAAATTTGGTAGAAATGGTTATTATTCTATATTATATTATAGAAATATTAGCTGGAAATAATTCAGACAAACTAAGATAGGATAAGGAAGTATCTGATGAGTGTTATAAACTTTTTGCTTATCTGCAAGGTTCTGTGATTTTTGACAAGGTGACAAATATCTGAAGCCAGAGGAGATGTAAGATACTTCAAGGTTCAGGAATAAAAATATTTGAATGTCTTGTAGTTGAACTTTTTCAGAGGTGTCACAGGCTTCTTTTACTCAATTCCCCACACTCAGAAAGCCTTGCTTCACTGTGGGAAAAAGAGAAGACAACTATATTTCCCCAATTTTTCTAGATTATGTTTCAGTGTTCATATTCTAGCTTTTGCACTAGGCCAGGCAGAGGGATAAACAACAGTTTTATTAACATCACTCACATTCCTCTCTGCTATTCTGAATTCTCTATCTCAGACCATTACCTGATGTAGGTTAGGCCTTCAAACATAGTGTCTGAGCCTTCACTGGGTTATTGCCTGGTCTTTCCTTTCTTTTTTTACTGTCTGTGAGTGCTTTCCCTCTCACTTCAATCTGGGATGCAGCTGGCAAGTGGCAGAAGGGGATGATGTTTTCCATTTCTCACCACTCTAGCCAGGTACATGTAGAGGACTAAACTCTCACTTTCAGACTGAGAAATCAATTTAATATTACTGTGCATTTCCATAGTGCTTAGTGCCAGGAGACAGAATCTCAATAGAGTCTCTAAAGTACATGTATAATGAATAAGAAATCAAGATGATAATTGTCAGGGAATTCTGGTTTATTAAGAAATCATATTCCTTAATATTGATCTATTTTACATTTCTTAAAACTATTTCTTCTTAGAATTTCCCTTCCTTGTTTTTATTTCTCCTTAAAACTTAACACTAAAATATAACTCAGTAGTTAATAAAATGTTTTATTTACATCACTTGAGTTGTGGACTATTGGGAGATTGAAGACAATTATAAAATTATTCTCATTTTGTCTGTGTCTCAGAACATACACCATTCTCCTTTGATCCTCTTTCCCTGAAGGCCTTTACTTTTAGATTGACAAAAGGGAAAACCAGAGAAAGTCAATCAAGACTTCATAAGTGATTAGAAAACACAATAGTTATTATTCTCTGGTCATCCTCTGTAAAAATAGAGCACTGTGCAGTAAAAGACAAAACATGCAGGTTGGGTTGGTTTCACATTACTGACAAGAATATTGCTGAAGGATGGGCACCCTTAGAAACTCTTTTTAATACAGATTTAAATGATAAATATTAGTTCATTTAGATTTAATTCTACTGTTTTCTTTCTAACACCTTTCTTTCCTTACAATGAAATACTAAAAAAAAAAAATCCTGAAAAATTTTTTAAAATCTCCCCTCCCAAAAATAATTTTAAAAAATCCAATAAATCATACACAAAAAGCCCTTGAAGCCACAAACCCTATGCCTAGATATAATTCTAATCTCATAGTCAGGTAGGACCACATTTTAACTTGTCTCCACATATCCTCTACACATCATTTTTATATATACATTATTAACCTGCTACCCAAAATTGTTTCCTATCAGTTTTTCTTTTTTCCTAAGCCCTTCCTAAATCCATGCACCAAGCCAATAGCAGTACTAAAAATAATGATGTAAAATAAGACTCAAACTGTAAATTTAAATGCAAAATTAGAAGTTATAGTTGGTAGGATCAAATGAAAATTATGTTTTATTCTTTCAGTCAGAAAAGATATAGAACTTTGTAGATATATTTTATTGTGTAGCTAATTAATTATGAAAATGCAGAGACATTGAGTTCTACTGAATGAGACAAGTAGGGGAATAAAAATTATACAGAATAAATGAAATAATTCCCTTATGAGAAATAATTCCCTTATCACGTTCAAAATTCCCAAGAATCCCTATGTACCAACAGAAACCTGATTCAGTCAAATCTACAAAATAGGTGGATATGCAATATACAGTGAATTATTCAGATGTGTATAATCATTTTTAAGTACTGTGTTACTTTATGCCACTTAATAATGTGTGCACCAGGAGAGGATCCCTACCCTGTTCATGTTCTGCCATTCAAGTAAAACACATTTTGCAAGTTGTTTGCATTTTTTAAGTTTATGGTTAAATGAACAGTACCTTTCCTAAAGAAAGTTTTCCAACAGAAACACCAGTGTAAACAAAACTGTCCTTTTTTTAATGACAGAATGTTAATTTCAGAAAAAAATAAAACCAAAAAACATTCCCATATAAAACAGTAAAGCACATATTTCATGTCAGAGTAAGGGGCATGGACAAGACTATTATGAATGGACTTGGATTAAACCTTTCAACCAAAGACTCAATAAATCTAAAATAGATATAGTTACATGGGGGTATGTAGTTGGATTATTTAATTCTAATAGAGCATAAGTTTTTGTTGGACATTTATCAGCAGGTATAATCACAGTTACCATCAAAAGAACAAAATAATTAGAGTACTACAGATAAGCAAAGGCTGATTTTCTGAGCCCTCATTATCCAAAATGCACAGATAAGGTGTTTTTTTCTGAGCATTGAGAAAAAACCAGCCTGATCCAGGAATGAAAGTAGAAGAATGAAGCAGAGGAGGAGGACAAGGAAATATTTGGATGGAGTAGTTTTTTCTGTTACCTGTGTTTATATAATATATGAAGAAGAGCCAAAAACTATGCAAAATTTAGACATATATATGAATGTGCATAGATATGCTTGTCTGTGTACAAAATATTTGTTTATGCATATATAAATACATACTCATACATATATGTTTATCTACTTGTGTATAAAACTAAACAAAAACTCAAAACAAACAAACAAACAAAAAAGCAAAAGGAAACAGAAAAACCAAAACCAAAATCAAAACCAAAACAAAAAAGACAATGGTGCATGTTGGAATCTTGGATGTTGAGAATTTTAAATTTTCTGTGCTGAAAGGCACAGACTTGCAAGAAAGCACTGCATTAGACATGAGACTGTGGAGAAGACTTCCAAAATTGATTAATAGCACTGGGATTATGGGTGTGGAGTTGGTTAGAAGTGTGTAATATCATAGGGTGGAAAACTTAGCATTTAGGTTTTTAGACTATAGTAATAAATATGAAGCAAGATGGAGGTTTTAGGGCAGAGGCAGGTTGTTCTTTTCACCTGCTTCTTCCTTCTTCTTCGTGGGTTTGGGTGGCATCTTGTAACTGGGCAGAAAATCCACGTTGCAGGCCTTGAGGGGTCAGTTATTGGGTTAAAAGGGAAAATAATCTAGGTGTCATTTCTTAATTGGTTAGTTTAATTTTAGTTCAGCCTTAAAAGACCATAAAACTGTACATCTGTGGCCATTTTTGTGCTGTTTTCCTGCATGCAAGGTCTGGTGCAGACAGCATGCTGAAGTTTTGATAAGATCACAATAAACAAGAAGCTGAAGACGGAAAAAGTCCAATGCTCTCTCGTTCCTGACACAGAACTGCTCCAGGAGGGCTTCCCCAGTTAGGGGAGCCCCCAGGGAGAAGCCTGGGCAAGAGAGAAACTTGGGGCAAGCAAATCGATAGGTGCAGAAGCAATTCATACCCTGCTTGGAAGAAAATAATTTTTCCTGAGAGTGAACAGGTAATTTGGGTGGGTAACCAGAAACAATAAAAATCCAAACAGGATACTAAAATGTCCTGGATGAGCTGTAGGAATCAAAAGGAATTGCGCTGTAGGAATCACACTGTGGGGGCTAAAGTATGTATCTGGGTTATCCAGGTCAACTGCCTTATCCTCATCTGACTGCACCATGAAGGATGTGTTTACAATCAAACACTGATATATTTCCTCTTTTGCAGCCACCACTGAATTTGCAGAGATGGCAAAACTGACAGGCACTGTCTTTTCAGGAAATTCCAATTACAAGCAGGTACAACAAATGCATAATTATGAAAAAAACCTAGAAGAGTAAATTACATGTGTGTCAGAATAAATCATTAATTTTCCAGCTATTTTTTCTGCTTTGACACAGCTTATTTTTTTAAAATCATGACATATGAAAGTGTGAAGAAAAACCATAAAGGATTTTTTTTAATTTAAAAGATAGTCCATAGATAGAAAAATGACAAGCTGTGTAATAAAATGCTATTCTAACAAAATATCAGACTGATTAAAAATACCAGGGGAACAGAACATTGTTTCATAAGGCCCTCTTTTCCATGTGGATCGTTAGTGTGGGAGAAAATCCTTGTAATTCTTTGCACTGCTCCCACACATACGCCTACACATATCATCACTTGACTTTCAAACTAACAATAGAAGTGTTAGTAGAGCTATCACCATCTGCAGAATGAACTGTGCATTTTTAAGGCTGCAACAGTCTCAGACATTAACAGTAGTAATCATATAGATGGTAAGTAATACCCTCTTTCCACAAGAACCATGTAGGGGTCAGTTGATGTATTTCCCCATAAAATCACAAATATAAGTTCCTTTATATGAAAAAAACGAGTAAGTTGGAAAATCTTTTTCTGTTTCTTGGGTTTAATATGAGATAAAGGGCATTCATCTAATAATGGTGGGAGCAATGAAATACTCCACTGTAGTCACACATGTAAATTATTTTGGTCAGTGTTTTAATGACCTTGGAGAAAACCTCACAAGGATCAACTAGTAATTATTGCAGATAATATTTATGGGGAGTGGAAGTTCAAATCAGTAAAGGATTCCTCTATTTATTATATCTTTATTTTCCCTCATTTCTTTCTAATTAAGAATTCTGACCAGAATTAGAATGCTACACCCAAAAATAAATTCTATGGTCATCATTCTTTCACTTAGTGTCTATATCCTTTGATTATTTAGAAGAAAAACTTAGGGCTTCACATTTGAGTTTTCTAACTGTACAATTGTTGCAGGAGCTTTATGGTGCAGATTGCAAGACTACTGGTGTGGTAACATAGACTGCCTTTTTTCCTTGCTATATTGAAACCATCAAAAAATCCTCAGAGGAAACAAATATTGTCAAAATATTGGAGTCGTGCAGGAAAGGATTGCTCAGAAGTTTGCAAAGATGTGATTACACAGGGAAAAAAGATCAAGAAACAGAGGACAAAGCTAAAAATCAGGCGACAGAAAAACAGAACTGGAACATAAACTCAGTTACCAAATGCTAAATCAGTCCAAAAGAGGATCAAGACTCAAAGGCAGCAGAATAACTGACAGCAGACAGGATGGACAAACTTAGACCTAAGTCTGATTCTTCCTCAGCCAACTCTTGCTCGTGTCACTCAAGGTGCATCCTTTGAAAAACACCTGCACAGTTTCTTTCCAGCAACCTGAGATTTCAGTCTATTTAAGATATTTCTGGAAGAAAAAGAAATCCAAGATAGCCTTTGAAAACAGTGTAATGGCTAAAATATTAGCCATCATCCTCAGTGTCGATTAACAGTAAATCTGTGGAACAGCTGAAATGTTTCACATACACATCTTTCAGCTTCAAGTTTAGTATTCAGGGATGCCACTGTTTGCTCTTCAAAATTTTGCATTTCTTTAATATGGAATGTAAGGGCTCTTTTATGTTGGGAATGTGTTCTACTAGGGACATTTGTATATAAGCATTATCTTAGTTGCTTCCATATAGAAGTGGTGCAAATACCTGAGATTGCTCTGCCTGGATGCAAAGTGGATTTGGTTTGAAAATTTTGCAGCAGGAAAAAGGAGGGCATGATTATTTGGCAGTACACACTAATGTAGGCATATGATTTCTGGCCTACAAAAATGTATGCCTATCTACCACTGGAACTTCAGCACAAAGCATTCCCATGTATTTCATTTGCAGACTAACACTGCAGGATGATGAATGTGGCTGTCAGAGTTACTTGAATTTAACTAAAAGTATAAAAAGATTGAAATCCACCAATTTCTAATCACGCACCCCGAAACATCCTTGAGGATCTGTGTGTTAGCTATAATTTATCAAATCTGAAGTTCTTTTATCCTAACTGAAAAGCAAAAGCAAAAACTTTTTTTTTTTTTTTGAGAGTATTAAGGTGAAAAAATGTGGCTTTCAGGATCTGAACTGGGAGATAGGACACAAGGCATTTTCAAGACATTCAGTTTGGCCCTTCTGTTCATTTCTTGTAACATCTAAATTTAAATATCTCCTCTCCTCTCCTCTCCTCTCC
>VXBC01013303.1:226840-289985 GCA_013399945.1 Ploceus nigricollis
CTCCTCTCCTCTCCTCTCCTCTCCTCTCCTTTTTCTTTCTTAACAGTTTTTCTGTATTATAGATAATCAGGGAATGAAAACACTTCACTGTGTACTTAAGCATATTTACCGAGAACAAAAAATCTGTAATATATATGAAGAGCTTAGCAACAACACTGTTTTGAGAGATGTGTGTATGGAAACTTACACTGCCTAGAGAAGTTTTTCTTACAGCTGGCATTACTTTGAAAAATTGTGTTTCATTTAGCTGCTACAATGTGGTGTACTTGATAAAGTAGACATACAAATGCTATCAAGGTTATCTTGAGTTCACCAATCTGCCGTTCCTCTTTCAGTTGACCTCCCTCTTCACTGCAACACAATCTTTCCTCTAGACCTGTTTTTGTTTAGGTTTCTGAAAGAAGTCAGCCAACTAATCACTAAATAATCAAATCACTCAAAGTCTATTTATAAATCATACAACAATTCGAAGAAGATATATCAAAAATAAGAATAAATAATGAAACTTAACTAAATAATCTATTTAGGAGATGAATTTTAACACCACAGTTAAAAAAGTATCTTACAAGTTTATATATTTTAGTCATTACAGTAGTAGTGCTAATAATAGTACCTTGTTTACTTTAGTATACACAACAAATAATTAACAAATGTATTAATAGAATTCTTTAGTGCAAAGAGAGAGGGGAGATGTAAGAAACAGAAGCTATGTGTTGAGTGAATATTACAGCAATGCAATACATACATAAATTCATACATTTATAGATGGGGGGGTTGGTTTTATAAAATTAAAATGTGGAACCTTTCATTCTTAAAGCTCAATAGCTGCAATAGCCAAACAAACCACATATTGTTCACTACTCATCTCCATTGAAACCAACTTTTTTAATGCAAAATGAATAATTTTATTTTTTTTCCAATATAGGACTATTATTTACCAAATAAAGCAATTTTGAAAATTACTAGCTATCAGTTTCTTGATATATGTACATGACTGAAAGTTAGGAAGGGGAGCAATAAATACTATGCTGAGCAAGCAAAAAGGAAAACATATTCTGAGGAGTTATACAGGAAACTTGACTGGAGAGAGATGCTGAAATGCTAGTTTTGGGAATATTCAGATTATGTACCTTGCCCTACCTTATTATTTCACATCTCCAACAGTAACTGTCACAGTAATATTTTCACTAGTAAATATGGCTGATTTTCCCCACTGAGTGTCTTGAAGCAATATTTAATCCAGAGACCTCGGGCTCAAGCTGTCCAGAACACAGCCTGCCAGTGTCCTTACAAAGACAGGCACTCTGGCTACCAGTCATCTGTGAGCTCCCAGTGGAAAGTTGATTTCCGAGACCCGAACTGCCACAGTCAGAAGAGAGAGGTCTATCTGCTACAGTGAGGTTTAACAGGATTTTCCTGTTGGTAGCCTTTTAGAACAGGGCTCAACAATTTTACTGCCATTCTGTGCTTCTCAGTCTCAATTGCAACACTCACATTTGTTTTGACCACAACATAATTGACTTTTGCCAGCTGGATATTGTGTGATAAGCCACCACGTTCTGCCCCCTGCATAAGCTGATAGAAAAGAAATTAGAGCTAAGCAAATGCAGTTATTATTGTGGATAGGAGGATGGTTTTGTCATTAAGGTGAACCTAATAAGACTTAAATTCAATAACCAAACCATGTGCAAATCTCTTAACTCTAAGTAAGCCAAATGGTTGTCAAGGAGTGCCACAGGAGATTGAGGCTGGATATTAGGGACAATTTCTTCACTGAAAGAGTAGTTAAGCATGGGAACAGACTGCCCAGAGATGTGGTTGGGTCACCATTCCTGAAAGTGTTCAAAAAATGCTTGAATATGGCACTTGGGAACATGATTTGGTGGTGAAGATGTCAGTGATATTACATTGATGGCTGGACTTGATGTTCCTAGAGGGGTTCTCAAACCTTAGTGGTTCTATGATTACACCAACTCATTCGCAGAGGGTGGTCATTGGGAGGAAAGGGATTAGGAACGTCCTGATGAAAGGGAGTTTCACATCTGAAAGTGCTTCTCATCAGTGTAAGGTGCTTAAGACAGAGACAAATCAGCTCAGACCTGCTGGATGTGGCAAGAGCTGGATGCACCCAGCTGAGAGAGCCTCAGGTCCCTTGCTCCTTGCATTACTTTCTGTTCAAATTAGTTCAGTGTTGAACAAAGACTATAAAAAAATTCCACTGGGTTAGAATCACAAAATGGTTTGGGTTGGAAGGGATGTTCAAGGTCATCTAATTTCAACTGCTCTGACATGGACATAGAAATTCTCCATTAGTCCAACTTGCTCAGAGCCCCATCTAACCTGGCCTTGAACACTTCCAGGAATGGGGCGTTCACAGCTTCTCTGGGAAAACTGTTCCAGTGTCTCGCCAACCTCACAGTAAGAAATTCTTCCTAACATCGAGTCTATTCCTATTCTCAGAGCTATATCAGCTAGAGCTGTGTGAAAAAGTAACCTACTGCCTTATGCATTTATTTTAGAAGTATAATTGGATGGAAGTACAGAAAGTGATATAAGTTTGAAACAGAAGCTTATGGCTTTGTAAAGCCAAGAGCAAATACTTGATTTAAACTTGCAGTCATATTTTTATCTCAGGGAAAACATAATTAGAAGGAAAAATACAGTACAACTCTTGTTTTAATAAACTATATTTCGCATATGCTTTATAATTTGAAATGTTACACCATATTTGAGTAACTCAAGTGGGATCAACTTTCATAATTATCTAAATCAACTTGACATGTCTAAGGATCTGAATTTACATAACTAACTGAGGGAGTCTAGGTTTTATTTTTTTCTTTCATATCCGTGATCAGTACAAAGGGCAATAGGCTATTTTCAAAGTGCTTGGTAGTCTGCAACAGCTTGCTAAAAAAGGAGAAAAACATGTAGTTTAAACAAGATATAAGTGGTATTTAAGATTTAAAATATTGACTCTATACCCATGTCTTTGGAATTTAGATTTAAGAAAATATTCAGACAGGTTTATGAAAACACTTAACTCCAGCAGAAATATAAATAGTTAAGAAGTAGTTTATAGAGAAGATTTATGTTAATAATCTGTTGATTAGGAAGGAAACATGTGACTTTTTTGTTAAATAGAGAATTTTACAATGCAAATTTAACATTCCTGTTTAGAAATTAAACTCTCATTTGCACAGGATGGTGAAGTAAAAGTCAGTATAGTCAACAAAGTATAACCAGTGTAGTCTGTATTGCATCTGAATCTCTTACAGTGGTGAATAAGTGAAGGTGTTAACTTCAGTCAGGCACCAAAATATTGCCTGAAGAGCCTGGTCATCTGGGTGAAGTATGTCATCAGGGAAAAGAAATGCATCATATCCTCCTCTATCTGAAGCCATATTAAATAAGAATATGTAATACAGAAATTTCAAAAATCCAGTAGACTTATGCATAAATATGAGGTATTCAAGAGCAAAAACTGGCATGCATTCTGTTTAATACAAGTAGAAATATAAATTTATATTTCTTCTAATATATATGTATATTACTTATAATTTTCTGATGTAGAACAGAAATGCTTGCAATTGGGTAGTTACTGAAAAGATAGATATCTCAAGGTGATGTCTTTTCATTTTAAGAATTAACAGAAGCCCTTTCTACCAGGTACTAGCCCAAAAACTAATTGAAAATCCCAATGTATTTTGTCTATTAACACTTACCTTTAGTTTTAAATACAGTATTGAAATAATCTCACACACACACACACATACACACACACAAGATTCATAGTAGTTTCAGGTAAATATTACATTTTCTTCTAATACTGGTCATGAGATTATTTGCAGCACTACATGTTACATATTCTTCTGGCCCATGCACATCATAAGCTCATGATTTTCATAAGGCAAATGTGAAATGAAGCAAAACAGACTTAAAGCACCTTTGTATGAACAATGGATTCTCTCAATGCACAAAACAAATGAAAAACAAACAAAAAGATCTCTGACAAAAACAGCTATAAATTATTGCCAAAATTTTCAGATCTTCATGGCTAAGGATGGCTGATCAGGAATGTCATTTTCAGAATATGGTCAATGATAACACTTTGAATGTTTAAAAATAAATACTGGTATATGTACATGAGAATCCTTTTCCTTTATTTTTTAAGATAGACATGCATTACTACGAAAAATCGTTAACTCAGGTATTGACTATTTAAGGTCTCAAAGCAAGATTTTCCCCAGATATTTGGCAACTTAGCAATCCTCCATTTCTTTTGTGTGCTCAGTTTGAAAATAATGAGATTTTCAGAGAATTACAGAGGTGGACATCATGATGTATGAATCTCAAATTGTTTAGATATCGAAAGGAATCCATTTGTGTAACTTTTAAAGTAAGGCCAGTAGATTATTTTGATATCTACTTTTAAAAACCTATTGAAACCATATTTTAAGAAAAACCTTGGTTTTTCATAACTGTTTATAAATACAGGCAAGAAAATCCTCTATAATAACTTTATGGAATGATTAAAATGAATTTTTTTCCTTTCCTCATATACACATCAAATGCAGAGTCAAGTTAACATAAATTATTTGTATAATCTATTATTCCAGGATTATACATACAGATGTACAAAATTTGTATGAACAGAATTCTTTTTTTTTTCTAGACAGAAGTTTTCAAGTCTTAAAACATTTTCTCAGGAAATTTTATAACAGCCTGATTTTGACTTCATATTGAAGATTTTCTTTGAAGACATTAAAATAAAGATTTATTTATTCCATGTCAGCATCAAAAAATCAGTGACTTTTTCTTGGACTGCAGCCTTTCCAATATCTTTTCTATTTCTTATTAAGAATAACAAAGATATACTAGGCAAAGATACATCAATTTTCATTAAAGTGCTTGCACTTGTATTAGAGCAATAAATGCACTTGTATAATAAAAAAAAATTCTCTAGTACTTGCTCTGAAATGCTGGAAAAAAACCTTAGTACTAAATATCTCCTGTGTTGAAGTTACATCTGTGAAGAACAGATATTAACTAGCAGTTTGGCTATAAATATGTACAATTTTAGTCCTAAATTACTTGATTAAAAAATATCAGACCAAACTGTATGTTTGATCATTATCACTTGCCAAAACAGAATTTAGAATGCTGAAATTTAGATTGAAAGTTTATGGCAGCCGAAGTAAAGAAATTATCTAAATGTAAATCAACATAATTCATTTGAATGAAAATATGTATGGGAATTAACTACCTAGACTATAAAGATAATTACTACCATGTATTAAAACATAAAAAGAAATACTTATTTCTTACTGGAAATAAAAAGATCATTGACTATGCCAGATATGAAACATGGATCATATAATCAGTGTTTACATGTTCAAATACTTTTAATTTGTTTAACAGTGAATGACATGCTGATAAATGTTTTAAATAATTTGCTTTGTGTTGAGTGTAATAACTTATTGCTTAATAATACATTCTAGATACATGTGGTAAATGAAATTTTGTTTTAAATTGCTTCTGCAGGGTTTAATGGTGTAAATGCCACAGAAAACAGAAGTATCATCCTAACTGGCACCATCACTAGAATAGTGATGAGGAAACTTTGTGGATGTTCAGGTATTCTGATGGGGAAGGGTTTATCCGATTACAGAGTTCTTTCATTTTTGACTTTCACCTTCACATGAGGAAAGTTGGATTTAGGTATCATCACTGTGGGCGTGGGTGCAAGTGGGTACAGTCTTTTTGCCTCTGATACTATCAGTGAAAGAGGTACCCAGTTTTTCCAAAAGGCATTTGGTTAAGTAGCTATTCAGGTATCCACCCATATATAGATGAATATTTTCCACTAGGATCTATTGAGTAAGGAGAGGATAGATATGCAGGACATTTCCATCCAGAAATCTAAACTCAAGGTGCAGAATCTTAGTAAAACTGATTGAGAAGAAAATTATTGTAGTACCCTCAACCCTGGCTGTGCAATGTTTATTAACCTCCCTCCTGAAAAAAACCCAAACCAAAAAGAAAACCAACTAAAAAAACCCGAAAAAATCAAACCAAAACAAAAAAACACCAAACCCCCCAAATGTGTAATGACTCTTTATGTGAATAAAATGTGCCTGGTCCCAGCATCAGAATAGATAATCTGAAAATAAATTAACTGTCCTTCACTACCTTGTTCCAAGTAATAGTGTGACCATGAGTTTGTTGGATTCTCATCACCAAACTACACTTTGGAAAAGAGCCACTTTAAACAAATCTTCTGTTATCTAAACCAGAATGTTGAACAATTTCAACAAAATAATAGTTGAATGGCTAGCTCCCAGTTTGAAAAGTGCACTATCACAGTCACAGTGTTATTCCCCTAACAATGGAGAGAAGGTTTAAAGAGAAGAGCTTTAATATCTGTAAGGATCTGGAGATAAAAATCATTATTGAAGTAATTCGATATCACTGGATACAACATGTCATAACTATCTAGGAGCTTTATTTGCAGATTAAGTGACAACTACTGAATAAATCTCGTCTGGAAAGGGTGATTGTTTTATTAGCCAAAGCATTTGTTTTCAATGATTGCAGAATTGCTCAGACATGAATAGATAAACATTTTATGTAATTGAAGGAATAGAGATCTGGTGTTTTCACAGGATTTTCATTAAAATATTCCCTTGGATTTCTGTTTTTTAATATAATTTCATTTTTATTTAATTTTTTTCCACCATACAGATCATTTCCTTGTCACTCTTCACAATTTCACATACTGAGCCACAGGAGGAATTGCTGTCAACAGCATTTTCTTTTAATGTGGCATATTTAAAGAGGCTGGTATTTTAGTTCTTGTCTGAGTGAATATGAATCTCAGTTGCTTAGAGAATACACAATCTTGTATGCAAATTGTGCATTTATTAGAAGACAGCTATAAATCTGTATATACTGGATCCTAATTTTTAAATGCTGTTATTTTAACCATGCTCAAATTAAATAAATAAGGCAAATAATTCAGAGCTAGCTTCAACAAAGTAATACTCTCTAACAGCTGATTATTTCTCTCACAAGCTACTTAAGAATACACAAGGAAAAAAAGGGAATTTATTCTTTACTGGCCTGATGTTAAAACACATTTTGATTTATGTGGTCCTTTATAGCTTTATATGGTCCCTTATGCTGCCACGAGCAGCAAGTCACAGCAAATGTCCCCAAGTTTTAGTGACTGGACACTGGGCAGAAAAATGTTAAAGCTCATTATGCATAATAGGTAATCAGGTTTCCAGAAGTAATTATTGTCTTCTAAAAAAATAATTTAATCTAATGAAGTATGCTACTGGAAGCCTCACAGCATTTCGAAAGGGGTCTTTTATCTTATACTGCTCTTATTCCTGTAATCCCGATGATTTTTTTTCTCTCCCATAATGCTTTCCCATAGAAGACAAAATGTGACTGATTCAACTACAGGAGTAATTTGGAAGGTAGGTGGTAAGAAGTAAGTAAGTTTGGCAAATTTCTTTGTTTCTATAAATGTGAAATACTGGAAACAAGTCGTGAATGTTTTTCAACTTTTCAACTAGGTTTACAAAGATAGTGTTCATGATCTATGCTATCTTTTACAAAAACTTGCCACCTCATAGAAGAGGTATATTTAAAGTAGTGAATATTTGAAAATATCCAGGTAGAACTGCTTTTAGGAATGTAAATATGTGTATTTGCATTAGAAAATTACTTGTTATAAACAACTTAATCTTCCTAAGTATTAAATTGTTGCAAAATCTCTCTGCCATCATTAATAAGTCGCATGTCAATAGCTTAATACTGATTTATTTTTCTCCATGTGCTAAGAACTGTCCTCAAATTTTGTCTATATAAAAAGTGACTAAGTTAAGCAGTTTATACTATGAAATATGTGTTGATATAAATTATATGAAGCAGAGAAAAAAACAGGAAAATTCTGTTCTTATGTTGGGTCTTGGAGACTTGCTTTGAAATAAGCAATAAAATTTTGCTTTTCTAAAGCTAAATATTACTGAAAATTAAGCTATTTTTTTCCCAAATATCTTTTGCTAGTATTTGAAAATTGCAACACTCAAACTCTCTACCTGTACTGAAAATTAATTCTGACATGTGGAAATACCTGGTTTTGTGAGATCCAGTGACAAACCAGGACAAGAAATCTGTCATAATGAACCTTGCTTCTTTAAATTACTTGCTGGTTTGTATTTAGAAGAAAGCATGTGAGTGTGCAACAAGGATTGCAGGCTGGATGGTCTGATCAGATGTTGGACAGCTGCGAATGGCTGGTACCTGTGAGAGCCTGTGCTCCTCTTACTCACATTTCAATACAGGCAAACAATTTTACCTTTTCTCCAAACTTAGTGCCTAAATGTAAAATGTACCCTTTGCTGTTTAATTGCATCAATAGGGGAATGGAACATTTTTGAAGACTCAGAGGTACCATGAGACTCTGTAAACAGTAGGAATAACCTTTAAGACAATGTTCAAATTACTACATCTCTCACAATGCAATTTTCTCTGCTAGGGCTACCTGGACACAGACATTAAAAGAGTCTTTTGGGAGATACTCTTCTTGAGTTAATATCTAAATATAACATAATTGAATTAAGGTTTTTTGTTTTCTCCCCTGCCTGCCAAGCAGAGTTCAAGTGCATTGGCTACCTCTTACAAAACCTGCAAGCACTAAATCATTTTCAAACTGAACACGTATGATATGTACTGTCTCGGAATTGCTGTTCTGCTCAACCATATATTTAAAAATTTAAGCAGCCTACACACAATCATACTTAAGCAATCAATGGACTTAGTAAGTCTTGTAACAAAGATATGTGGTTTCTCTGAAGTTCCTTTGTAGTTCTCTAATACCGCTTTTGGAACAGCAATAAAACACAGCACATTCATTATTCAGCCTGCAGTCCAACACACAGGTGAAGAGAGACACTAACTCTTCAGTGAGCTTAGAGTTGTTTGCATGCACCTGCATTCTTCACATAGCTGACAGAGCTGGAAGCACTCAGTTTACACAGTGCTAATTATGCATTTTGTGCAAGAAAAGAATTGAGAGAATATAAGATTATTTTTAAAGGTGTCTTTACAATACAAACCATGCCAAAATAATATGAAAAGAAACTAAAAACCTCAAACCCACAACCAACAAATAAAAACCCAAAAAACAATGCAACTTTAAAACAAGAATAAAGTGGGCAAGTGCATTCCCTTGAGATTTATTTTTGATGAATGAAACAAATTCTAACTCAGACCAACCTGTAAAATATATTTGTGATAAATTTTTTTTTTAAGAAAGCATTGTGGAAATTACTTTGAATAAAACATATTTTCTTTTCTTCTTTCAGGTAGGATACAAAAAAAGAACAAAATTATGTGTCCAACAACCAATTTTTGAACTGCAAAAAACCTGTAGAATGTTCTGATTTTCCTCCTGTTTCTATTCTCCTACTGATCCTCTTCCATCTCCTCCCATCCTTAAGCCCACTTATAAGTTAGAAGTTATAAAGTAAGCAATTCGTGTTTAATTCAATTTAAATAAGGCAGCAGACATGCAAGGTACATGTAAAACACTTTTCATGCATGCTCATGTCTGTCTGTATGATACCCAGAACTTATTGTGGCATTTGGCACTGTGAGATTTGACTGTCACAATTCACTCCATCCCAGTTTGTGGTCACAAAGCAGTATGAAGGCATTCCTAATTATTCCTCAAAGTCTCAGTCTGGAAATATTTTGAATATTCTGATGTGCCCCATTTATATAATTTCATTTTACTCCTAAAGTGTATGTATTCATACAAGACATAATTTATACTATTTTAATAGCATAGCTCAAGGCATCCTGTAGATTAGCTTTGAAACAGAAATTGATAGAAGAATAGCTTCTTATCAGAAAGTGGTATATTTCCAGATGGCATAGGTACTAAAGCTCTTCTTTGCATTATGTAATTTTCTGTTTGTTTTCATCACCTTTTGGGATATAGGATGGTATCTCATGACTGGTAAAAAAAAAAACGCAAACAACTAATATTAAAATAAATTACTAAAGCAAAGAACAAATGCTTTGGCTATGAAATTCTATGTATTTGAAAGAACATTTCTGGAAAAGTGATGGAGAGCTGTTCATCATTCTTCCTTACTCTGACAAATCAGAGCTGGTTGCTCTATTGTCATTTTCAGGAGTCCCATTTCCTTCTCTACTGCTTCTCATTCTTGTCATATGTAAGTCATAATCTTCCTAAAATTCTCCTGGGATATTTCAATGAGTTTTCTTTGTGACTGTCCACTTGTTGCTGGAATGCAATTCTATGCAGGAGGGAAGCAGAAAGAGAGAACAAACTGCTCCTTCAGATCATTTACTCATCACCTGGAAGGCACAATGCACAGGCCCATGTGGTATATATTTCCCAGTTTCTCTTATCTCACCACTTGCTACTGATAAAGAAGCAGTAACTATACTTTTTATATTACTTTTTATACTTTATATTACTTTTTTAATACTTTTTTTCTCATTTTTTAAGTGAAGAACAATTTCTACTTTGGCATTATTCCATCTATATATCCCAAAGTTACTTTATCAAAGTGGTTTTCTTGTTTGTTTGTTTATTTACCCAGTAGTGCACATAACTTTATATTTTCATTTAGGGAACATGGAACATAGAGGTGATTTTTTTTTCTTGTCTTTTTTTGTTTGTTTTCTTGGTTTTGGTTTGTTTGGGTTATTTGGGGGAGGTGAGGTTTTTCTTTGAAGAATAAAATACAAAACTCCAGGGAAGAGCATTTGAAATAAAACAAAGTAAATTGTAATGAAGCAGAACAAATTTTCTAGAAGAGACCAGAAGTGTCTAGATAAGTGATGAAATAACAGGAAGTACCCCATAAGTTCATTTAACCTGTTTAAGAAACTATGATTGTGGACAGGCTTGTCTAAATGTTTTTCATCATGTGCTGCTTAGAATTGAACCAATCAGAATTAAAAGAGGAAGAGATAATAAATCTATTCATAACACAGAATGTGATGGATTTAAGGAAAATACATTAGCAGCAAAATTTCAAAAGGGAGGAAAAGATTGGAAATTGGAAAAGCTTTATATCAGGCAGAATGAACTTGCAGCTACAGAAAGATGCTGACTTTTTTTTCACTTGTTTCTTGCTATAGTGCTCCAAATTTATGTGTTAAATTTTTGAGAGATGGAGAAGCTACTGCTTAGAGAGAAGAGTGGGAAATTTGTGATTTTTTGTTGGAATTAAACAACAACAAAGAGTATCAGAAAAGGAAATTTATTTTTTAAGAAAATAGTGTTTAAGCAAAAATCCATTTTCTGTATGTCTAAAAAACCTTGATGCAATCTTTATCCCCATAATTCAGATCCTGGTGGTCAAAGGTTTAGTTTGATGCCACATAGCTCTTTGACTGTGGTTCAGTTTTGGTGATAAAATGAGAGTTGCCGTTTGAGGTGTGCAGGCTGAAGCCTGGCATAATAGAAAAACACAGAAACATAAATACATACAGTTGCTGAGAGGGTATTTAAGTCCTTACAGATTCGAGGGGAAAAATACAGACATGAAATATATTGTGAGAAAATAGGTAGAATTCAAAGTTGGCAGTTTAGCATCACCAAGTCTCTGCACTCAAGGGGAATTCTTTCCCAGCTGAATTCCTGGCTGTCAAAGGCTCCATGGCAATCTCACTGGAAGTGAGACACAATATTAATCCTTAGCTCACTGTCTCGTTAGCCCTATGTATTTTTATGGGCTCTTACCTTAGGTATATTCTGCTTGGGAAGTTTCTCTCTGCATGCCTGAACAAAAGGGACCTGGTGGGTGGATGTTGCAGTGCATCTACTGGTGCTCTTCTAAATATTTTACAAGGCCTAGAACATCTAAGTGGCAATAAATGACATCTTCCATACAGCGTTTTTGACTGATACAGCTGTCAGAAGATTTTTATGCCAAGTGCCATGGGAAACTACCAGTTACAATTGTTTCATTTGTTTAGTTTTGGACGAGGATGTGCAGATGTAAAAGTAATTGAACTAATTTTTTTACACCCAGGACATGAAGTGTTATTAAACAAAATAAAATTAGAGTTATCTCAGTAAATTTCAACCAGTCAGCTGTAAATGCTAATACATGCATTCTAACTCTTAAATTTGAGAAGAAAAGTATTTATGGGATCACTAAGGAAGCACACATGCCTGTGTGCCCTCTTGGATACACATACAAGGTAGCCTTAACCTTTGGTTTCACAACAGAGAATCTCACATAATCTACATCAGAAGTAGTTTCTGCCTTAATGCAACTGTATGTCATAATTTTATTTTTATAAATAAAAGGAAAGTCCTCATTAGTTAATATATGTTTTGACATTTGACACATGTATATGACATTTGCATGTCTGATGTAATCCTCCCTCCAGTCTTTCTCTCTGATGCTAGGAGAATGCTGATATTGTTGTGATCATTTTTTTCAATATTGTATCTACAGCTGTTTGAATCCTCCCAACCCTCTAAGCTTCCTAACCTCAAGCCTCTCAACCATCTCCTCACTTTTCATATCTACTCCTGAAGACTTCTTCAGGAAGTTAAATTCAACGTTGTGGAAAAGAAACCACTGATGGTATTTATTAAAAAAAGTTATCAGTTTACATTTTTGTAGGGTACCTTTTGTTTTTATTGACACCATAATTTTCCCTGATAATCCATCTTTTTAGGTCCTGCTCCATTGTTTCACACACACTCTTCAGAGGTCCTGAATGCTATGAAGATAGTAATTCTGCAGACTGAATTTTTTTATTTGGAATAAACAATAACAGTCATGTGAAAAATTCACAACTGTCCACATAGAATCACTGAGGCTGCAAAAGACCTCCAAGATCATCAAGTCAAATTTTTGATTGAATACCACCATGCTCACTAAACCATATAATAAAGTGTCACGTCTACTCATTTTTTTAACACTTCCAGCGATGGTGGCTCCACCACCACCATGGGCAGCCTGCTCCAAAACTTAACCACTCTCTCAGGGTAGAATTTTTTCCATATATCCAACCTAAACCTCCATTGGCTTACCATGAGGCCATTTCCCCTTGTTTTGTCTCTGTTTATCTGGAAGGAGAGGCCAATCTCTCCACAGCCTCTTTTCAGGCAGTTGCAGAGAGAAATAAGGTCTCCTCTGAGCCTCCTTTTCTTCAGGATGAACACCCCCAGCTCCCTCTGCTCCTCATCAGATCTGTGCTCCAGACCTTTCCTCAGCTCTGTAACCCTTCCCTGGACATGTTCCAGCCCCGCAATGCCTTTCTTGTAGTGAGGTGCCCAGAACTGGACACAGTACTCTTAACTTATATCTTCCATTTTCCTGCTAACCTTAGATACAGGTTTACACACACTTGGCTTCTATTATTGTGTTGTCGAGTATCATCTGTCATAACTCTATTTCTAATGCCAGTTTATGTGGTCTACTAAATATGTTTATTACAATTGATGTTCTGGTGAATGCTGTCAGCCTGAATCACTCGATTTTACATCCTCAGTCCAAAGTAAATTTTGCATGAAACCCTGTTTGCAGAGAGATCTCCACTCATTATTCTGCTCATGTTTGACCCTTATGAATGATATGTAATTATAGTTACCACAAAAAAAGAATGAAATATGTACATATACCTACACACACATATATATATGTATATACATATGTATGTATATACATACATATATATGTATATACATACATATATATACATGTATATATGTATCTATGTACGTGTGTTTAAGTAGCCAACAAAAATGCACATGATTACACAGCCACTGCAATTCCCTGTTCGTAGCTGCTGTTATTTTATTGCTTTCTGTTCTTCCAACATGTGTTGCTGTGCCTCTTAAAGCCGAAAAAATATTTTCTTTTTTATTGCTACAAAACCAAATCCAGAAGAGTCCTTACTTTTGTGTCAATCTCTGGATGCTATAATAATAAGTAAATAGAGATGCCACTTGAGGGTGGAAAGTTCATAATTTGCATATGTAAATTTGGGAAATGGAAGGCTCTAGCCATATGAGTAGTTAAATAAATTTGCAAGAAGGGAAGGTATCAAACAGCTGGTGTAGAAGTAGCTATCATAATTTTCCCAGGAAAAAAACCCCAACAAACTGTTTTATAATAATGTTGTGGTTTTGCAGGTGATTTGGCAATGAAGAAAATGTAATTTTCTCCAATGAACTGTGTTTTATGTGTTTGTCTGTTGTTACATCTGTTGAAAGATAATCACATTTTTATTTACTTTGACCATTTCTATTGCAGTGATTGTTAAGTACATTTATTAGCAAGCAATGCCATTTTTCCCTTTCTTAAAAAAAACAATAACATATCAGCAATATTATATTAGAGTTAAATCTTTTGAGTTACTGTTGCAATATCAACCTTAAATGTCTGCTACACAGATGAAATCATCACAGTCCAATTGTCTCTAGTACTATGCTTATTTATTTCTGAAGGTCTGAAAGGAAAAGGAAATTTAACAATCCTTTTTGTTTAGAGTCACTTATTCAGCTTTGCTCTGCTGTACTTTTTTGGACAGCTGTAGGCTCTGGTTTTCTCCTAAAACTTTTTTTATGTGAAGGATGGCTTATTTTAAGGAGCAGAATAACAAACGATAGCAATCTAAACTGATCCAATGATCTAGTTCTTATATGGAAATTTCATTCATGGATCAAAAACATCACTAAATAAATTACATATATTAGAACTGGCCAGAGAATGAATACTGTTTCCTTTCACTGTTTCAAGAAAGTGTGGTTTTGAAGCTCTTGTTTTGTTTTGTTTTGTTTTGTTTTCAAAAATGCTCCCCCAAAAATAAACCAAACCAACACAAACTAACTTTGCTATATTTCATAAAATGGAATATATTTGAAGTGTTCACCTCCAGATTAATTAAAACAAACAACCAAAACCCAGTGTTTTCACTCAGTTCTTTCATGAGAAGTGACATAGGGATTTTGATTTGGGCCTCAGACACTTTCTCTCTTAAACCTTGTTGAGTATCATGAGTTTGCGAAGCTCAATAATTTATCCTCAGCATGTTTTGTTGAAAAAGCATTTCTTCAAACATTCTTCCATTTGTGCTAGTAATTTGCTATTGCCTCTCTTCTACTGAGAAGAAAACCTCATTCTCTGAGCGATGAAAAAACCTGAGGAAGATTTCTCCATGTTTCTTTCTTGATTTTGAAAAACACAAAGAGGATTGTGACTGGATTAAGTACAGCCTCAAAAAAAAAAAAAAAAAAAAAAAAAAAACCAGCCCAGATTACTGCAAGGTGTCAAGTGGGCCAAACCCTTACAATTATCTTTCTGTCAAATACTTCAAAGTCAGTTAGTTCTGTGTGAATAGCATTTGATTACTGAAAAACAGACCTCTAGTTCTTGTAAAAACAAGATAGGTATTTTGGAAAACCTAATTTCTTAAGGATAACAAACTGTTTCAAGTGTCATTCTACAAAAGAAGTAAACACTATTATTTTTACAACTTGAGAAGGTTAGGTTTAGCACTAGAAGATACATTATAGGATTAGCCAGGTTTTGTCTGAAACAGTGTGAGTGATAAAAGGTTTGCACAAAAGGATGGATGCATTTGTGCTCAGTCGTATAAAGGACTTAGCAATAGTATTTTTTAAAAATAAAGACATGCCAGTTTTTGGCAGTGACTAGTAACTTCAGATATATTTTAATAACAACAGAGAGAACGGAATATTCATGGAGCAATCAGAATAAAAATCAGGAAAATAAAAATTGCCAAAAAGAGAAGGACAAACAAAAAACCCAGACCAACACAACCCTTTCCCTTCTCCAAAAAAATAAAAAAAAAAAAAAAAGAAACGCTTATACACATAATCAGCATAGAACATTTCAGGAATTTGGCCAGTACGCAAACGTGTTTGAATAATGAATACAGAATAATATATTCCAGCAATAACAACACTCCTATTCTTGTTGGTTTGTTTTTGGTTTTGGGGTTTTTTTTGGGAAATAGTGTTGTTGCATTATATGAAAGGTGGCTAGTCCACTAGACTTAACCTGGGGAGTTATTTCAAAGTACTCTATTATTCAAATATACAAATTTCTGATAAAGAGAATAAAAAAGTGATCAGCATTTCCCATTGTGTTACTGGGAAATGGCCACAGCTAAAACTTACATGTATTCATATAAAAGACACAATTATTCTTCCCCTGAAGTTAGACTGGTTGCTCTATGTGTGCTGCTGGAAAACATCTGATTTACTTGCATCCCAAGGAAATCCAAATAGTGCATTCTGAGACTACTCTGTGATGTGTACTAAAATAAGATGAGTGTAAAAACCAAGCGATTTTCTTCAAATAGTACATTTGATACAAGACAAAATACTAATGTAGATGAACCTTTCTCATTTAGAGCATTTCCAACTCTTATTAGAAACACCCAGTTTTCAGAAATGCTGTCTAAATTGGTAGAAATAGCTTTTAAAAACATCACCCATAAAACAAGCTATTTGTTGTAGCCATAGTTACATGGCAGATGCAACAAATATGCCATTCTCAGTCTTCTTCCAGGGTAGAATCAACTTTAGGGGAACAAAATTTGTAATTATCCCTAACTATATAATGAAGTAACACATCTTATGGTCTCACCGTCATCTTCAGCCATTTTGGAATTCATGCTCTAATTAAACAAGGATCAACTACAGAAATAAAATTTTAAAGTTTTGCTTAGCCTTTACTCAGGTAACTCTAAAAGGGAAAAGACCAGAGAAAGTGTTCGTTGGTCTTTCATGCTACTTCCATTGCTAGGTTTTGCTTTCTTTATCTTTTTCCTCTTGCAAATGCAATAATATTTTTGATAATTTCTATGGGAATTTCCAAGATATATTTTTATGAATGAGATAGGAAAAGTGTGGGATTTTTATCTCTTAAGAAAAGAAAGAGACTGATAAGAATCAGTCTCTTATTTAGTTCATAGCAGGCAGAAATCCAAGCTCACAAAATTCTCCATCAGTGTACTAGCTGCAGTTTCTCAGGGTAAAGTCCACATGTGAAAATGTCAGAGGGCAAAGTGTACTGTAGAAAAGAAGAATAAATAAATCTGTTTAGCTCAGACCACCAATGTGAATGTGTAGCATAAAGAGGCTAATTCTGTGTGAACACTCTTTCTTGACACGCAGTTATACCATGCTGGATCAATAGCTCATAAAATGTTGCTTCAGTGCAATTAAAATTAGTGCTGAATTACTGCAGATAGGATTCTGATCCAAGTGACAAAGAGTTAAATTTCTGCATTGGTTCTGGGACAGAGCACAACATGTTGTTAACTTCTTAGGCAACTACAGAGTGTAAGAAAACTTGCCCAGAGAGGACGTGCAGAGTAACAGTCTTCCTCGTCATCCCTAGAATACAAGATTAGGGCCAGACTCAGCAGGAAAAAGATTAGTTAGTGATCTTAAATCCTGAATGAAATGTCTACTCACAGGTTTATGTCAAATTCTAGCCAGATAATTTCAGTTCCAAGGTACCTTCTGTTCAACAGGGACATTAATGAAAACATGGCCTTTTTTTCCCCCATTGATTCAGTAGTTTGACATGATACTTTTGAATCAAAAATTAACCTCCTGGTTCTTCAGCTGCTGTGTTGCTACTGTCACTGACAGTCCTTGGATTTATTTCTGTGGACTAATAAGGATGAAGCATAACAACAGGAGATAAATAATTGAAAGAATAGTATTTTTAAATAAATGCTAGTACTCTGCAAGACAAGAAATGTGCTTTTCACATGAATAATGCAATACCATTTGTGTGTACTGTTATGGATGCAGTATAATTATCAGGTAGACCTTGTGAGAAATATGTTCCACATCATTCTCTGTGACTACTAGGGGAAAAATTCTTCAGAAAAGAAAACCACACTGCCATCTTGAGCATTCATTCCCCGTAAGTTTGCATTCTGCTTTTTGTCTGGGGGAAAGGTGCAGAGAGCTTATTGGTATTTGAAAACAGAAATATCTCTTGTTAAGATTGTGTTGTCTTTTCAAAAGAGAAGCCACTGACAGCAAGCATGTCTGCTTGACACTTCTGATAGGTTTTCTTTACAGGAATAGGATTTCTGGTCAAACCTGGATAGGAATTCCAGAGAGCAATAGCTTAAAACGGTAAGATCACTGCCTTATGAGAGCTAAATTCAAGTTCTTGTTCTTTCTAGTTCACAGGATTGATTCATCTTCACTAATTGTGGTGTCCTCTTCCTACTGTCCCTGTCTGACTTTACATTGTCCCAGCTTCATGGTCTTTGAGGTGAACCTGGTGCAGGTGTATCAGTAGGTGTATCAATAGACATACCAGCATCTTTCTTGACTTGATATTTCAAAACCCTCGAGCACGGATACTCTGGCAGCCTGCTTCTCTGAGCTCTGTTCATAACAAAAGCATTTCAACCATTCATGCTGTTTAGAGACAAGCTACCACTTACTGGTACAAACAGTCCTCATAAAACCTCAGCTGCTGAAAGGTATATACATTTAAAAATAGAGGTTTTCCCTCATCCTAACCCTGCTGCTAATCCAGACAGTTTTTACTTCCTGTCCCAAATGCAAATTTTTCTGGCTGTGGCTATAATCCCAACCTAGTTTTCCTGTCATCAAAATAGAAATAGAAGAGTAGCATTTTGTGTTACTTATCACATTTCTTATCATTAACACATGTTCGAGGAGAATATAGAACAATCATTGGCATGAGTCATTGTTCCACCAAAATTTCAAATTTTAAGCTGTCATGCACATATAAGAGAATATAGAATATAGAAAACTTATTATTCAGGTACTCTGAAGAACCTTTTTGCTCACATCCAGTGCAAGACATTTTACTGTTAATATGCTACAGGCTTCATATACTGAACAATTCCTGTTTACCCAGAATTTTGTTGAAAGGAATGGGGAGGAGGTGTAGGCAGAACAAGCAGTAGATACATTTGAAAGACATTAATATAGCAACAAACTGAGCATGTCTTCAAGTTTTCTATGCAGAATGATTGAAGATCCATTAAACAAGTAATCAACCTCCTACCCTTCAAATACCAGGAAGGAATACACTGAATGAATCATACTACTCTTTTGCACAACAAGGTATTAAAAACTCTTAGAATATGTTTTGAAATGCTTTATTTTAAAAATTAGATCTCAGTATGAAAAAAAGCCATAATTTATAGTGTTTAGAAACCAAACCTGGGTTTACATTTTCAAATAGTATGTTTTTGCATTATTTACTAAGACTTTTTAAGGTTGCATGTTTGGTCATGCAAGTGAAAAATTCTAATTAAGATTGATGTAAACAGCCTTAAATTTGGCCTGTTAGAAGGACAAATGTATTGGACAGAAGGAACTGTAAATTGAAAAACAGTGACAGAGGAGCTGTCTCCCAGTCTGGAAGCTGTGAACCCAGGACTAGGAAACTTGAAAAGTACAGCTGGCCTCTGAAGTACAGCTGGGTAATCTAGAAACCGGAGATATCCTCAGATAGCACTAAAAAGTGCAAAATCAAGGAATTGTAATGACAGCTTGTTTTCTGAAAAGGTGAAAATAATCTGGGAATATAAAATAGGTCTGAAAGAATAAAAAACATCATGACAGGTGTAAAATAAAAATTAACAGCATATATTGACTGTTCAAAGTGGTGATGTCCTATGTCCTGTTGTATATCAATGATTTGAAAAGGACTAAATTTTTATCCAAAGTTATGCCTCTGTCTCTGGAATCTTCCCATGCTGCACACACGTGAGGATATGTGCTGTTATATTGGTGATAAAGTGGATTCACGAATGATAAGTTTGTAGTAACCTGTGATATACCTTCTGGGTTTTGCTGTTGTAGAAAAGTCTATACCTCCTTGGTTTTGCTGTTATTCATTGCTGATATTGATTGAGACTATATAATTGAATGCCAAATTAATTTGTAATAGCTTGATATAGATCAATATAATCACAGAAGTACTAATTAGTGGTGATTTTGTGGTAGCCTACTTGCTAAAGTGCAGGACAGACATATACATGCTATTTTATAATTTTCCTGTGGTTGGTATTAAAAGAATTGTAGGGACAAGAGATCACAAACATGGAATCCATGCGTTATGAGGTTTTACTACAAACCTGAAATTTGAGAATGATGCCTTAAGATTTTAGATTTTTATTTTTCAGATCCTGTACTGCATTAGTGTATAACTCTGAGCTCCATATAGAGGGTTAGTAAGCTCTTTCCACAGTTTGGTCAGACTAAACAATCTTTGTAAGCCTGAGAACCAAGGACATCCTTGGCCTCAGGCCTCAAAAAGTATAAACAAAGGTGTATGGGGGGGAAAAGCAAACTGGGGGAATATGACTTCATTTCCTGAAGCTGTAGTTGGACAATTAACCCCTGATATGCAAATAGACCAAACTTATACCTGTCTGAGAAACTCGAGACCATCGCCCATCTTGGGTGTAGCCTCTGTGGGGCTTTTGCACTGCCCAAGGTGTATCTATTGAAGGCCTTTAATAAATATCTACTTTATTCTCTGTCCAGCCTCTGTTCTAGGCAGCCATTCCAAGGTGTCAATTAAACTAAATTAAAAGTTTTTGAACCACTCAATAAACTAGAGAAATTTTAGGGAAACAGATGAGGTGCACATTGGCTACAGTAACAATACTACTAACATTTTATTTTCTTTTTATGCCCGTTAAAAAGAAAAAAGGATAACGTTTTCACAGTACAGAGAGGATTTAATGCTCCATAGTATCCCAAATTAAATTTGAATCTGGAACAAAGGAGACATTTTCTTGACATGGAGACATGGAACAAAGCTAGAAAAGAGTCCTGTTGTTGTTTAGAAATTTAAACTGTTAGTTTTTACGCACAAGAAGAATGTGCACACAAGTCATTACTTGGTCAAGGAATTATCATGAAGGGTGGTGGCTGACCTACCACTCCTGGAAATCACTCTGTGTTTCCACTTGTATAATGGATTTTAGAGTTCATGATGTAACAACATGAACTCCTGTGGAAATTACTTGTGAAATATTAACCTTCTGGAAATAACATTTTAAAAATGCTATTATTCGTACTAGTCAGCTGTAACACCACTATATTACTTGTTGGCATTTTGATTTCTCAGAACTCACTTCTTGGTAGGAACAACCCAAAATGAAAACAGATTTTTCTTCTTTCCAGTTTTTTACATAAATGGATGAATTACCAATCTTGGAATAACTAAAGGCATAAGTAAGTGTCCTGCTTTCTGGCTTCGGCCAGATATATATGGTAGCCCTAGGCTAGAAAATGGAACTTTCACACATTGGCTCAAAAATCACCAATTTAAGTGAACAATCCTACCATTGTAATTAAATTGATTCTCAATCAAATTTTAAAACTAGTTTCATACTAAAATTGGTAAAGATGATGCAGCATTAATAAGTGTTTTTCTCAGTTGTTTTGACTTTGTAAGCAGAGTTTATAAGGACAAATGAGAATGACTCCAGCAGTGACAGTAACACACCAGGAAATACAATAATATCTTGTGTGATTATAAAATATTTATTGTGACAGAAAACGAGAGAAAGTGACAGAGAGGGAGCATGACATTTGTTTTCAAAATATGCAAATTTTTTAAAATGTCATTTTGAAATAGAAAGAGGAAATAAACTACAATTAACCTACTATGTGATCCATATTAAGAGAAAAATAGTTTCAAATTTCCTGAGCAATTGTTTTATGACAGAACCAAAACTGTTCTAAATGACCGTGAAATTCTAAACCTTTCAGCTTGAATTCTTTAGTAATCAAAGTTTGTGTTTGCTATTTTGTCCCTCTGCTCTTGATTTTTAATTGAAGTTCTTTATCCCATAAAATGATCACTAGGAAAGCTTTCACAAGTGAGGTCAGCAGAGAGATTGTAATTGACTCAATCACTCAGAAGGAAATGTAGAGTTGTGCTAGCTTTCATAAAACGTAACAGAGATTAAAATGCTCGGAAAGTAACAAAGCATAATAAATTGGCATAAGATTGGAATGGCTTTTCTTTTTTTTAGTAAAAGAATGTGTTTTATTCCTTTTTGGGTTTTTGTTTTGTTTTTCTTTTTTCCAAAGCAAATAAATGAAGTAGTATTAAATGATTCTACCAATCATTTCAAAGAAAATGTTTACAAGTGACCTGAGGCAGGGAATAAGAGGAAATCTTTCAACCTTATCTGAAGGGAAATGGCAGAAGTCAAGAAAAAGGTGATTTTGATTTGTCAAATATTAAACATTCAAATGCAAATTCTGCATTTCATCTTTCTTCTCTTACTTTCTCTTTTTTCTTATCTGCGGAAGAAATCTATCTTCTAACAGTTTGTCTTCTTCTGACAATACATGGCAGGACTAAAGTCAACATAAACTGTCAGAGATGTGGAGTGTTAAAATGCTAAAAGCAAGCAAACAAACGTCTTTCAATAAAGTGTGTTATATGTCATTGGTTAAGAGTGTAAGGCTTTCACTTCTGGAAAGTACCACTTGAAAGTGATGTAAAGAATAACTGTTATTCTTATTGAGGTCAGCATTCAGAATTAAAAACAGTAGCAAAATAAAATATTCATTCAGATTTACCTGGAAATCAATTTAACTATTACCAGAGCTTCTTCTGTGACTCTGAGCAAAAGCAAAAGGAGAGCCAGCCTAGACTCGGTTGGGATTTTTTTAAAATTTGATTAACGTTTTTTAATTTTTTGGGGGAGAGTTTTGATTTTTTTTTTTTTTTTAGGACATGTAGGACATGTGTCAAGAATCTGAAGTCTGAAAGTGTTTTGTTTTTCAGCATTTATTTTCAGGAAAAAAATAGTTACCAATTGTTTTTAATAAACTAATAAACAATTATTTTGTTCAAAATACATTTTATAAAAATAATTTTTTTTTAATGGGAAATTTTCTTGATTTTCAAGATTTTCATTGAAAGTAGCAACTCATATATCTGTTATTAAATGTGATACAGTCAGATACTATTGTAGTTACTGCCACAGATATTCCTGTAGAGATACGAAACAATAAGGAAAAAAATTTATATACATAATCATAAAAATTTCTGCATTAAAAACAATTCCGGTGACAACATCAGAGGCAGGAACTGATGAAGGTAAGAGTATTATTTCATTGTTTGGTAATTCTGTAACTATAACTCTAATAGTGTCTCCGTATATATAAGGACAATATAGTCTGTTATTTTGTGGGGAACAGGAGGCCCAAGTTTATCACAGAATGAGGAAAAATCTTTAGCATACAGAAATTTTAAAAGGAATCTTCAGATTTCCCTTTTCCACCTCAAATAAACATAATTACTTGATTTTATGTGCAAGGCATTCTGATCTGTCTTGTTATTTGAATATATAACCACAATTTCAGTGAATATATGGCTTTTCCTTTTTTTGCCATTTAAGAGCTTCTATACAGAGCCATAGGATTCTGTGATGATTTAGTGAAGCTTTACTGCTCTTCAGTGGTAACGAAAGAGGGGTTTGGAAAACATTTCCATAATTTCAGGTACATGGTACCTCATGGCACCAGAAGCCTCAGCCATACAAGAGCTTTCACAGGGAGACTTTTTGGCTCTTGACTGTACATGTCTACATCTTCCAGCTCCTGAAGGCATGTACAAACTGTGCTCCAAAGCTCATCACAACACCAAGTACTGGCACACGTTGCAGTTCTATTACAGTCTGAAATAGGAATGATATTGGAGCCGGCAGAAAAACAGGTTTTCTCTATCCAAGGTGTAAAGCCATGGGGGTATATTCCACATGAAAACAACGGTAGAAATGTGTCATACGATAACAGTACCTGACTATTTCTAAGGGGGCAATCAACAATAACAGCTAATTGTTTAACATAAGCACTGAAAACCCAAAATAACCTGCTGTGCTCTCTTCTGTTTTATCTCAAATAGGAGACCACAGAAGGTAATTATTCTAAAATAATGGGTTTGTTTGAACACTGCTGGCTCTACTGACATTTTAAAATATATGAAGCTTAAATAAAACTCTAACACAAGTTAACACATATTCCTGTCATTATAATCAGGGGAAAAGGGAGCTAATACTGCTACGGCTCTTATGTCAAATGATGTGCCTGACTTATAAGGTATAAAGGCTCCAAGGGAGTAAATGAATGTTGTATGGGTAGTCTAAGTTTCAAGTTGGATAAAAGTGAATTCAGAGGTTTCACTCACTGTCATTTCACCCAGCTCTAGCGGACCATTATGTGCTAATTCAACAGCTCTTTTTTTCCTTAAACCTATGGGTTTAATATTATTTCATATTAGCGCATCATCTGAAATAGATGTCTGTGCTACTTTTTTTTCCATGGAGTCTATGATTAGCAGGGAATTCTGATTAGTTTCCCCCCTTGTGGAGATTTCCCATTGCTCCAACTGATGGAGACTCAATCTTTGTCAATGTCTTTTATTTAAACAGAATTCTGTTAATAACATTGTCTCCCCCCATTGCTTCAAAAAAGCTTGCACTCCATCATGCACTGGAATTTCTACTTAGTTTCTCAACTTTTTGTGCAGTTATTTAGAGAGAATTTTGTTTATATTTCATATGAGGATGTAAAGGCCAACTTAACAGTTTACTGTGTCACCCAGTCCTTAGTATACCAAAAAGCTGAATAAAAGATATGCACAAATATGTAGAATTGAACCTCTACAGACTGACTCCAGATCCATTGTCTGGTGGGCATGGTGGACCCCACATCATATTTTTTTTCCTGAAAACTTTTGATTGAGGAAACCTTCATTCCTTTCAATGGTTTTTGAATATGTTAAAAAAAAAAAAAAAGCCAAAATATGACTTTTGCCCGGAAAATGTCAGTGCTATGAGCTAGACATAAACAAAGTAGATCAAATGAAATTGATTTCAGCTAAACAGAAGGTTTTATAAATGATTCTTTAAAACTTCAAAATATAGAAATAATCATTAAATGTTTTGGAGAAAGGCAAGATACTACAGCAAAATGTTTGCATTGTTAGCAGGAAATTTCTGACAAGGAAAGAGAGCAAGAGGAAGCAGTAAAGCTAGGATGATGAATAATAAAGCAAAGGCAAGTGGATAAGTACCTGGAAGCACAGAGACATTTGGGATATGTCAGCTGATGGATGGTTTTAAGACCTACCTCAGTTTGCAAAGTGCTGAAGGACAGAAAGTCATGTAAGTGGCTGTGGCTAATTCATCCTAGCTCTCTCCTTATTGAGTTGCTCACAGAAACATGGAACAAATTTTTAGGCTAAGAATTTATGAAGCATCCTATACCTTCAAAAAAACTTCAATTCCCTTGGCTGTGTAACAAAATATTAAAACCTTGAGCTTTACCATAGGAGAAAAAAGAAGAAAAAGAAAGATAGTAAAGCTAGACACTCAAAAATTTTCACCTTAATATTGGTGTTAAGTGTTTTTTTGTCAGTACTAATTTAGTCTTTTTGATATGCAGGTTTTAACAAAGATGTAGCACTCTGCAGGTAGAAGAAGCCATCTGGCTTTTACATTACCCTTTTCTGTTCTCAAAACTGATGACAGACACAATGACTTCTTAAATTAGACATGTCCATTACAAATTACTTCTATTCAGTTTGTCTTCTTTAGAAAAACATTTGCAGCAGTTTTAGAGAAAGAAAAGTAGGGTCTGAGGGCACTGATCTCCAAATTCAAGCTAATGCTGCATCTAACTTGAAGAAAATGTCTTATGAACATACTCACAGATTCACAGAACAGCTGAGTTTGAAAGGCATCCCTGGAGGTCGTGTTGTGCAACCACCCAGCCCAAGCAAGGCTACCTTACAGCAAGTCATAGTCATGTCCAGATGCCTTTTGATACCCCAAAATCTTTGGGTATCTACAACTTTCACAGTCTTCTTGGGCAATCTGTGCCATGGCTTGATCACCCTCACAGTCAAAAAGAGTTTCCTGATGTTCAAGGGGAACCTCCTGTGTTTCAGTTTATTTCAGTTTATTTATTTTACTTATATTCAGTTTACTTATTTTTATTTCAGTCTATTTCCTCTCATTCTATCACTGGGAAACACTGAACCTGGCTCCATTCTCTTAAAAATAGTGGTTGGTCCAGTCACCAGATCTCAGGAATATTTATATTTAGTATTTCTCTTCTACTGGTTGGATAATATTGCCTTATTAGGAATTCAGATTGTGTGTCAAAGTCACGGGAAAAAATAAGCAAAAGACATTAAACAGAGTCAAATTAAAAGCTTTCAAGGCATTAACTGTAAAAATAAGTTACAGTATTATATAAATACTATCATTTTAGTTTCTTGAATGGAAAAATATATATTCACATAAATAAGAAAAAAAAGTCTCCTTTTCCATTATTTATCAAATCATTAACTGCAAATGAATAAATAGTATACTAAATAGTATACTAATATTTTATATTAAACTTCATTCCTTCTAAAACTGAACTTTATGATGCTATTTCATTTATTAATACTATTTTGAATATTCTAGGAAAATTACATTGAAATATCTCTATGAGTTTGAATGTTAGAAAATAGTAACTGTTTTTATACAAATACTTGTGCATTGTCTACAGGTTTTTCTTGAGTTAATTCTATACTAATGCCACAGATATAAAGTGAAAATGGATGCTGCTAGCTTAAATCACATTCCTGCCAAGAAATTAATTGGAGAAGATACAATTAACATATATCAAATTATGAAATTGTGCTATATGGGAAAATAAATACTTTTGTAGGGAAAGCTGCTGAAAGGCAAAAGTGTGATACTTAAAACAGATTAATAAAATTTTTGTTGACTCAATTTAGGCAGCATGGTGGAAAATATGTATCTACATCGACACAGGAAGAGTAAAATTAAACTTTTTTATAAAAGCAAAAGATCTGGTTAAATGAGTCAAGGGAATATATTAAAAAATACATCATCTCTTAAGCTACAGGATCCTTCTTTGTGGAGCATTTAAATAAAAGACAAGTACATCCTATTTCTAATACATTTGAATATTTTTTACCATATCATGCTATTATTTTATGAGATCTTTTCACAGAAACTTATTTTAGTTCTGCTGATACATGCATTGTCTGTTATAACCATCACATAAGAAAATATGTTAAATCTCATGTTAATTTCATACATACAGAAATAAAAGTACTAAAACTAACATGATGAAGAAAGAAAATATTCCCAGACTTTATCACACCTTAAAAAAATCAGCAACCAATATGCATAAAAAGCATGCAAACACATTAAACCAAGTTCTAAATAAATGATGAATTCTGTGTTGCAATTAACTCAGAATATGGGAAACACCTCTATAAAAAGAATGCATTTTTTTCAAAAATAATATATGTATGGCATCTGGTAGTACAAAGGACTCAAGAAATATATAGAACAGCCTGTTCAGATATTGTGGCAGTGTGGGCAAGTGGAATTTCTTATTCATAGCTTGTGAAACTGTCAGCTTTTAGCAAATTTAACTGCCTAATATCAGAGACTATAGCATTAGAAATCTCATGATCTTATCTGTGTGCTCCACAAAACTGCTTCCTCATGCTGGAGCATTCAGTGATGTCCACAAGAGGCTTTCCCACTGTCTTAGCTGAGCTGGAAGATTTACTTAACAGAATTCTTACTTCATTTATGCCTTTAGCTTTGACAAACAGTCCTCCAAAATGGGCCTCATATGTCAGTGTCCTTGAAAAACCTCACAAGGTTGAGAAAATAGGAAGATGGGAAAAGAGAACTCTGAAAAAGAAAGTAAATCTGGCAAATAGCACCTTCTAATTAATTTTTTTGCCTTGCTCATCATGCTCTTCTTCTACCAATTGCAATTAGTATTGCCATAATAAAAAGCAGCACTTCTCTATTCTTCATCTTTTTAGTAGGTTCTTTGCCAAGTTGTGGAATGCTTCTGACACTCAGCTTAGACTGACACGCCTTCACAGTTCAGGCCATGCATCACAGCTTGTACTTGTTTTTGACCAAGGTGAGATGAGCAACAGCCTACAACTCATTTCAGGGTGCTGAAGACAGAAGAAGTCAGGTGTTAGAGGTAGAACTGGCTCAAGCAGGGCAGTACACTTCATTCTGTTACCTTATTGTAGCCTTGGAAAGCGCAGTCAGTGCCTTCTGAAAACCAGATTCATTAGACATTTACAGGTTTGTGAGACAATGGTTTAGCCTCAGTAAAACCACTTTAAAACCGTCAATGCATTATATACAGGGGCAGGCTGGCAATTTTTTTATCTTAAATGGCTTTCCAGGCTGCAGTCTACTGGGCTTCAGTATTTTGTCACTCAGTAGTGGCCATTTGTTCTTTCCAGTGCTGGCTAAAATGTCTTTTGGATTGACAATGGTTTCGAAGATACAGTGTTAATGTTTGAAGTCAATATTCTACAAATTTTTATCAAAATCTGAGATTAGGAGGGGTCTAATTACTTGTGGTATTGGTGATAATGCTTTATCTTATCATCTTTGCTATTCCCAAAAGTAGATCTCATGCATTATCAGTTGCTGAAATTAAATTAATAATTGGACATATAAGAGTCAGCTGCAAATTCTCAGTGTTAGGAACTGCCAGATCTGGTAGCTTAGCTGAGGTGAGGTTGCTGAGGATCCATAATCCCACATGTGACTGGGGATACCCTTTGTGCCTCAGTGTGTACAGGGATCAGACTTTTATCACATAACCTAACACCTAGGTACCAGTTTTCTTATCAACATAAATGTACATAATGAGCAGAATCACTGCATGAAGCTGTGCAAGTAAGGACCCCTGAAGAGTCCCAAAATAAAGTTGCCGGGAGTGTTACTGTGACTTCTATGAAGTGACAGCTCTGTCTGAGCTCTATCTGACACCGTCCACATACACACTGAGAAGTTCATCCCACTTGTATTTTTTCACACTTTTGTCTTCATTTCATTCCACAGCACAGCTCTCCATGAACCTCTGCCCACAAAGCCCCTTTCCTCTTCAAAACACATTTTTTCATCTCTCACTTCCTTCTTGCAGATAGAGGGATTTCTCTCCATCATATTGATGGAAACCCTCCCACCATGATGTCTGGGACATTCAGTTCTGATTAAAATTTCTTGTATCTTGGGCTGAGCTCTTTACAGAGAGCTTTATAGAAAAAATATACTTGGCTCTGCAAATTTCTCCAATCATCTTTACACTTGAAACAAAGTGCCTATTCCTCTTCCACATACTGGAGGTTCAGTTTTTGGCCTAGGTAAGAGCTGGGACAGCCAAGCCTAGTGTTCAACCGACAATAAAATTGTTATCTGGTTCTTATATTCTACAAAACATTTCCCTTTTGTACTTCCTGCTCCTACTATTTTCTGGATTTTAGCTATAAGTCTCACTGGCTCCAGGCCAGCATCTCAGTGATATGATTTCATCATTGTCATCCTCCATGAGCGAGTATAGAAAAGGTATAAGGTAATTCTGCAGTGGGGGAATAAAAAACCCCATATGCATTGCCCTCAGGAGTCCTGTGGAGCTCCAAAACCAGTGAGTGCTCTTTCCTGATCCACTGTTATTTGCATTTTTTCAATTCAAGTATAAAGGTTTTCAGACATTGTATGTCATCCCTTTCAGTCAGAACTTCCAGCTATTGGCCAAACTCCCATTGAGACAGTCTGGAAATTACCTCCTGTAAGTTTACAGGACACAGTGGGGCTTCAACATCCTGGGCCATACAGGTGAGGAAGAACAGATATATATATATATATAGATATAGATGTAAATATAGATAGATAGATATGTATATGTATATACACGTACATGCTGATGGACTCAGACATCACGGATAACATACAGAAGGTCCCTCATTCAGCCTATATGTGAGAGCTTTGGTGGGTATTGCCCACTGGTGATAGCTGTGGGAGAGCTCCCCTATCAAAGAAGAAGTATGGATGCTTTGTTCTTGGGGCACTAGACACTTATAGCAGATAGACAGATAGCTCTGATAATAATAATTATGGTTAAAAGGCTGATATCCAGGAAAGATTTAAACTGCTGGCTGGTTTATGAAATTATTAATATTTCTTTCTTTTTTAAATTTTTATTATTATGTATAGATTTGTTTTACGTGGAAGAGCTCTCACCTAAGCCAGTTCTTGATTGACAAAGCCTTGTTTAATAATGCCAAAAGCTAACTTTTGGAGTCTTTAAAGCTAGATGCAATTGTTGTTTAAATAACTGTGATTTATCATGGAAATAAGTGAATTGACTTTTTTTACCACCTATGTCACAAAAGAACCTTGAAATATTTAGATGACATGAAGCTGGAGGAGGTGGTTCAGAAACACTGTGAATGCCTTTGCATCAATATCTGCTGGTGTTTGGAGAAAGCTGACATTATTGGTGTTTCTTAGCCCTCAAAGGAAGATCTGTAAGTGAAAGACATGACTAATAAAGGTCTTGCTTGGTCTAGAATTTCTGTTAATCTGTTTAAAAATATGCTAATATATATTTTAGACTGATAGGCATCTGTGGGTAACAATTAGTGCAAAACTCTTCAGCCATGAAACAGCATGACAACCAACAGGTGCAAGATCAGCTCATTTTCAATGTTTGTCAGTCACAAACTTGCAGCCTGGCTTAGCTTTGGCTCATGTTGTCTTGTGCTGAGTGTTGTGGCTGTGCATAGAAAGAGAGCAGGCAGAGAATCAAAGAAAAGTTAGTAGAAAACTAGGTTTCACTAGTCTACTGAATATCAAGAAATTTGTTTCATATGACAAATATCATAAAAATTAAGGGGAGACAGAGTGACTTTGAACAACCTCACAAAACAGTGAAAAAATATGCAATGAAGAAAAATCTTTTAAAAATTGTGTATATTTATACTGTTTTCAAGAATAAACTTCTCCTGCTTTAGCATTTAGGGTGCCAGATGCATGAGAGAGAGAACATGTTCCCTACCCCCAAAACCAACTCAAATGTGGAGACCAGCTGAAGTGGATAATGTATAAAACTAGCAAAATGAAGGTCATTTCAGCAATTAAAAAGATAAGCAAACAGTAGAGATATTTTGAGTGGTCCTAAAATGATATTGTACACATGCAACCAATGAGCAACAAGTCAAAGATGTCAGCCTGTAGCAGAATAGGGTAGCTTTGTTTTTATTAACTGCAACATGCCTACCTCCCAATTTCATTTTCACCTTCCAAAAAGATCTTTACTGAAGGATACTAGAACTAAACATAATTCTGTACTTACAAAATAGGGGAGATTGTGTGTTTACTTGGGGTTTTCTATTATTGCTTGTTTGTGGGTGGGTTTTTTTTTTTTTTCCTAGAAGTGTTATACTAAAGCAAATAATATCTGAAAAGTACAGAAAAGTTTAGAATTTTAGGTTCAATCATTTTTCAAACAAATACAGATTAAGACATGTACCAACTTGTCACTGTCATATTCAATTCAATGAGTTAGGAGGAAACAGTATGAAAAATATTTTTTAAAAAATGAATTAAAACTCTGTGGAGTTTGGTATGCATTTCTTAGAATTACACACTAATACCAGAAAAGCAAGGCTAGTAATTTTAAATTTTGTCTTACTGAAGATGAAGTGGTGTGTGACTGTACCTGAAAAGAAATCAGTAATTTCAAGGGGTCCCATAAAGGCAAATTCCATGAGTGAGATCCCCTGCCATGTCAGGAGTATGACTCATTGGGCAGTATCTTATTCCCTAAATACACATATCCATTGATATTTTGAAAGCTACAAAATGCCTGGGGCATGTGCATGTAGCTGCTGTTTGTGACACAGAACACCTACAAAATAATTGCATATTTCTAGACCAATAAATGAAGGTCACAGGACACCTAAAATGGCACCAGGTGCCTTTAGTTAGGAAACTGAATCTAATTCCATGTCTCTAGCAGAAACTGAAAACACAACATAGACAAAGGCTTGCTGTATGATGAAGTGAATTTGTTGTCACTCTAGGCAGACACATGTTACACAACAGCTAGACTGAGGGGAAAGGGGAGAAAAAAGACAGTGCTTTTTCTCTATTACAGTAAAAGATCTTAGTTCTGGGGTAAAAATCCTAGTTTAGATTAAAAAAACCCCAGAAAAATAAAAAAGATGATTGCTGCCTCTAGGCAGACATAAGTTATGCCAACCATTGAAAAACATATTCATAAATTGAATTAGAGTAGATGTGTTACAATTTTCAGATTGCAGTTACATGAAAGTTGTTAAGTGCAAACCTTAACTGAAGAGGAAGATTGTGATAAAATTTCTTGGAAGTAGCAGTTATCAAAAACTCGGCTTTTGAAAACTGGAAACTTGGGGGAGGTTGCACACAGAGGCAGTGAGAGCATCTCAGTGAAGATTTGTCTGTGGGTCTGTGCCGAGCTCTGGAATAACTGGCACATTTTCCCACGGTTCTTCACAATGTAACCACTAGAGTGGATGAGGGTAGTTGAATGGTGACACCTGTCCCCAGAAATTCTAGAGCCCACCCTGAATAATCACAGCAGTTCTATAACTGTGAGTATGCAGAAATGAATCATAAGGAAGGATCTGAATGAGATTTCTGCAGAGAAATTCGGCAATCAGATACTACATGTGCAAGTGCTGCACTGAGGACACAGCCCACAGTGATAAAGATTTACTTACTCAGACACAGGAACAAGGTCCAAAGGGTATCAGATCTCTTTCTCAGGTCAAATAAACAGAGATACAGTATTGTTTCCTGTCTGTGTACTGTCTTCATGCTCATCTGTTACTAACAGAGATAGAACAGGCAGAAGAGAGCCTGGCAGAACACATTTTCAAGATCATTGGAGGACCTTCTCATTTAGATTTGGGCTATCCAAGCATGACAACGAGTGCTGACAGGGCAAAGATAGAAGAAAGTAGTGTGTATAGTTCTGTAGAAATTCTGCAAGTCACTTAAGTCTACAAGCTTCTTTCTCAAATACTGAAAAATAAGAATATTTTGCAATACAAATAATCACAGATCTACTGTGACACTCTAACTGTCATTTAGAGACCCACACACATGATATTTAGAACTCAACATGCATATCAGACTTGGTACATATAAAATTTACTAGATACTCTTTTTCTGAATTACAAAAAATAACAGTCAGAAGAGTTAAAAGGAGTGCAAACCTGCTTTCCAGCTGGTTGGCCTGCAGCATGTACTGGTGTATGGGTTCTTTTCTTCCCAGTTTTGGGACTCCGCACTTACCCATGTTGAATGGCATTCCCAACAGCCCAGCTCATTTCTCCAGTCTGTCAAGGTCCCTCTGGATGGCAGCACAACCCTCTGACATATCAGCTACTCCTCCCAGTTTAGTGTCTGCAGCAAATATACTGCAGGTGCACTCTGGCCCTCACCCAGACCATTTAGGAAGATGTTGAACCAGATGGAACTCTGGTCTATATTGCTAATTTCTGACCTCCAACTAGACTTAGTGCCACTGAACATCACTGTCTAGGCCCTACCATTAATTTCCAATCCACCTCACTGTCTTCTTGGCCAGTCCATACATCAACAGGCTGTCTATGAGGATCTTCTTGGAGACAGTGCCAAATTTCTTACCGAAATCAAGATAAACAAATCCACTGCTCTCCTGATATTTACCAAGGCATTTCATTGTTGAAGTTTCTCAGGTTGGTCAGTCATGATTTCCCCCAATGATGCTAAGATGACTACTCCTGATTACCTTCTTGTGCTTCATGTGCCACAAAATGATTTTTATCCTAAGCAGATGCTCATTCTTAAATAATTTCTGCAGTCATAAAAACTAAACCCTGCTTCTGGCATCAGCTCTGCAAACAGTTGTTGGCATACAGTATCAGCTTTGCCCCTTTAGCCTCAGGACTGAGAACACCCCTAGGGCTCTGCAGTCACTATGGATACTCTCCAGATTTTTCCATTGTTGCCCACAAGAGAAAACTTCTGGGGATAATATTCAGAGAGTTGGACACACTTCAGCAGTCTCTCTGCAACATCTTGGATCCAGGCACTCATAAACAGCAAACTTCTTTAGACAACAGGTCAGGCTGGCAGACAGGTTCCTCTGTGCCCTGCAGCAGGGAGTCACCCACTATTATCCCTCACCTTTTATTGCTGGTGGAGTACCATGGGTTAGGGTCACTTGATCCAGATGTCTCACTGGAACCCACATCTTGCTCCTCCTCAGCTTTGAGGTCAGTAAACCTATTCTGTAGTTACAAACGGCTTACTTTTGTTACTTTTTTTTTTTCCCCCTAAGTTGCACAGATATGATTTATTTGTTATCTGAGTAGTGTAACTTCTCACTGTATCTTATTATTGTACCCTGGCATGCACTATTTGACAAAGAAAATAATATGACAGAGTTCCTTTCATTGCTTTGTGCTTCTGGCCACTGGTGTGACTGGTGATGAGACAATTAGTCATGTAAAGCTCTTGGTGAAACCAGACAGAGCTACTAGGCAAGAAAAAAAGCCTTGTTCTTTATGCTTGCAGAAGGGTTCTATTCCCAGAGATCAACAAAACTCCTTTCTATATCCTGGCGAATGAGTTATAAGTAGTATTAGACAAGATTATTTAAAGTGGGGTTTTGGGAAAAGTTTCAGCAATGGTAAAATACTTGGAAATTCTTCAACATGACCGGAATGTCCAAGTTTTGATGAAAGCCCCTATTTGAGTCAATGACCTGTGGGTATATGGCAAAACACAGTGTGCAAGTAGTGGTTCGTACCAACAATGTCTGGCAGTTCAGTGGATTTACTTATTTGTGGTTTGTACTTATTGATTACCAAACAGATTGGCCAGAAATGCTGTAGTTTATAGCTAAGCTGAAACATAAGTTAGGGATTGCTGCTGGAGGGTGTCTTCAGTTCAAGACTCAATTGAAAAGAACACAACGTTGCCTTCAGTTTCCACTTGAATACCAACTTTTCCTCTTTCAGAAGGATTTTATCATTAGTTACTGATATATGTGAATTTGCTCTTTGGCAGTCCTACATCATTCATTAAATTGGTTTCTTGCCTTGCAAGGTTTTTGATCATCAAAGACATAAATCAAACTGTCCCTCCATTCTTTTTGCATTTATTTCCCCTGCATGCAATGTTTTCCCACATCTTTTACTTTTTTCTAATTCTCAGAAGTTTTATGGTAGTTTTCAACTTTCACATTCAGACCTTTGCTTCTGCTCTGATAAACCTTTTGCTTCTATTCTTAGAACAGTCTCCTGTCTCATGAAGAAATACTTTCACAAATAATTTTTCTTCACACACATGAATAGTTATACAGTATGTTCTCTCCTTTTGATGTGTCCTTTGTACTTTAGATTAAGGTGCTAAAGATTCAGTCTATGTATCATGGAAATGTATGACATGTTTAATAAATCAATCCTAAAAATGGCTATCTCAGTACTTTCTAAACTTCAAAATATTATATTTAATAAATCAATTTAAGTGATTAATTATCCATATTTGCAATAGGTGTGGAGTGTGATATAAAAATATAGATCTGCTACTTTACTAAAGTTTATGAAGGTTGAAGGAGGTTTCTGTCTTTCGTAGTAATAGAGTGTGTATCACACTGACAAAAGATAAAAACTAGGGGTACATGCACACAGAAATAGAAATATTTGGTTTTGTCTGTTATTGGGTCTTTTTTGGTTTGGTTTTTTTTTTGTGTGTGTTCCAACCTTCATTTGAAATTACGAAAAAAAAGTGAAAACAAAACATAGCTAAGATTAATTGAACAAAATTTTTGTTTGTTTACTTTTACTATTTAGTCTTTTTATGGAACTGCTTCTTCTATATGACAAGGGTGCTGGTTTTGGCTGAGGTAGAGTTAATTTTCTTCTCAGTGGCTGGCATGGAGGTGTGTTTTGGATTTCTGCTGATACACACGATACACAGGGCTGATAATTCGAGATGGTTTTGTTGCTGCTGAGCAGGGCTTACACGGAGCCAAGGCCTTTCCTGCTCTTTGTACTGCCATGCTGTTGGGAAATTGGGAGGAGACACAGCCAGGACAGGTGATCCCCAATGATCAAAGGGATATTCAAGACCATCATGCTCAGTGTATAATGTGGGGGAAAGACGGAGGAAAGGGGAGGACTTTTAGAGTGGGTGATGTTTTGTCTTCCCAAGTCACTGTTACACAGTTGGATCCTGGCTTTCCAGGATCACCTGCCTGCCCATTGGAAGCAGTGACTTAATTTCTTCTTTTGTTTTGTTTGTGTGTGTAGCTATTTCTTTGCCTACTGAGCTGTCTTTGTCTCAGCATACAAGTTTTCCAGTTTTCACTCTTTCAGTTCTCTCCCTGACCCTGCTGGTGGGGGAGCGAACAAGTGGCTGTGTGATATTTTGTGGCTGGATGGGGTTAAACCATGACAACAAGTGAGAAATAGGAGAACTTATGTTAAAATCCTTACTAAACCAAAATGTGTTGAGAAGCTTAGATTTGTATTCCTGTTCCTGAGTCAAAAAGTGTAGTTTTGCATCAATTGAAGTACCTGAAGCAAGAGTAACTTACATTGTATATTTGTATCAGTCCTGGATATAGAGTGGAATATATATGAACACTATGAACACTAACTCCAGCTAGAACACTGCTTTTCTTATGATAACTTAAACTACATTAAACATCAACTGAGGAAAACCCTGTGGAAGGAATTGATGTGAAAGGTTTCCATTATTACAATGTGTTAGAATAACGACTTTTGCAGGGAGTTCTGTCTTCAGTACCTTGCAATTGAATGATACATTCCATCAGATTTAACACAAAAAAATCCCAAATGAGAAACATATTTACTGTATATTCTTTTTGGTCTCTTTCAAAAATATATCATAAGTTACTTTAAAAGAAGACATTCAAATTCCAAAACACTTCTAATATTTTAAATCGCATTTGAAGGTTTTGGAAAACCCATTGAAATGTCCATTTTGGGGAAAACAATCTTGCTCCTTTTTATAAATCACACAAGATAATGCTTCTGATCAAAGTTTTATTTATGAAAATTTTTTCTTGTGATATCCTAGTATCTAATTTTCTCCTTTAAGTCAGATTTGGTGGTGGGGTGGAAACACTTCTTATTTAAAACAGTTGTCTCAGAGGCCTGTCTTTTCTACCATTGCTCATTTTGCCCTGACATTTATGCAGCAATATCTGCTTGGAGTTAATACAGTTAGGTAAGTCTGGGCAGTGTTCCAAAAGGAGCCATTTTGCTTTACGATGAAGCAATCCCCACTCAATGCAATTCCAGAAATATCCATCCTTGGCTGAATGACATATTTATGATTCCTCAGTGTTATTTCATTTTTCTGAGCTCCACCAGTATTTGTAATACCAGTTGCAACTTACTTATTTCAGTCAACAGCATCAAGTCATTTTTAAGTCTGTTCTCAGACTTCATGAAATAAATCAATACAAGAAAAGGATTGTATTTTCCAGAACGTGCTTCTTTATTGTATGCTGAAAGACATCTTTTCCAAACCAAATAAATATTTACCCAGAAAACTATATTTTGCTTCTGTGTACTTTTGAAAATTTGGCATTCCCAGCTTAATAAAGGATTGTGCAAACTTTTTGCCTTTGGCCATGATACATGCAACACCCCTCAGCCACTACAGTATAAAAATCTTTCAGAGAGTTATAGTTTCTCATGACAGAGAGAAAAGCCATGTTTATAGAACTTAGTCCTAGACCACAACAAAAGGAAAATATAGTGTTTCTGTGATAGTGCTCTTATGCAGAGTTTTTGCCATTCTCTCTTCACCCAGGATGGTATTTGGATATAGAACACCGCAAGTCAAGCAGCAGCTATACAGAAAGTCATGCTTTCAGCTAGACACGGGTAAAAAAATGTTAAAAAACAATGACAAGGGAAACACAAAATTGTTCTGAAGCATGAACAAAGCCACGGGACCATTTTTAATCTCATCAGCTCCAATACTGATTCTTTTGGGGTGGCCCATGTCAAGCCACTGAATTTCACCAGCAGCATTACTTGAGGCATAAAAGATAGTAGTCACGCTTAACTAGCTGTATCATAAGTTTCATGAAGATTCACTGGTTTGTACTTGTAACATTTGAAGATAGGAATTTTAAATAAACACTTTCTTATTATATACTGACAGACTAGTTTTATTATAATTCTAATAAGCTAAGGACCAGAAACATTTGTGTATTCACTTTTCTACAAAAGTGTCTGTTTCAAACTGATAAGCAAGCTTCTAAGTTCTGTAGCTGGAACACACTCTGTTAATAGTGTGCTCTGCACTCCAAGCAGCATCTGGGTACCACTTCTCAAATGTATTCAGACTAGATCTTTTTTTAACTTCTGGTTTAATCTTGTTCTTTCGTTAGGTAGTATAGTAGCCCTAGATGTTTAGTGGCACCTGTCCAACACTTTTCTCTGCCTTTCATGTGCTGTCCTTATTGAGGATGTTATTAAAAACCTCAAATTTCCAGGAGTTTAAAAATCAGGTATTTATTTTGATTTTCAATGGAATTATTTGTATATTCTTAGAAGCTATGAAGTCACAGGCTCCATTTAATGTATCATAATTATTAGATCTGTACTTATTAAGTAGCTTACATTGATAACAGAATGCTAAAAAGATGGTCATTACTGTTCACAGTAATAGCTTACATTTAGGAGGAAAAATAAATGTACATAATAAGTATTCCATTCAGTTTTAAGGACTAGCCAAAGTGATTATTAGCTTCATTTGTGAGCATTATACACTTGATACATGCATTACATATCTACTACACTCACACTGAGAAAATGACTGAATTTCTACAACAACAACACAAATTAGGATTTTGTGCACTAAAATTTTATACAGTACAGAGTATGCTCACTGCAAGAACCCACTTCTGCTAAGTGGGTGTTAGGTGAGTACTTGGTGCTTACTTTAAAGTGGATCTGTCTTAAAATAGATAAGAATATATAATAAGTAGCTCTAGATATGATATCTTATGAACATCCCATTTGATGGGGTGCTTTCGAGTATTAGCACATGTATGAACTTGATTTTAAAATAATAATAAAGGCAGTTAATCACATTTATTCAGATGCTTTGAGAATCCCTGACAGGTCAGAGTCATCAGAATATAGGTTACAATTCTTTAAAAACTAGTAAGAACAACAATCATTGGAAATATCCTCTTTGAGAGCATCCTCTCCATCCATAGGGAGAAGGACGTCATCAGTCTTGCATTTAGAGTTCTAAAATAATCAGAAGGGGATGGAGGAGTCCTGAAAACAAAGAATTTTTTTTCTAATAATGAAGAATAGAAATTAAACATGAAATCAACATATTGACTGTTTTTACAGAAAATATTTATTTCTGAGTGTATCTATCCTCTTTCCACGACTCATTGCTAAGTAAACATTTTCCTTCAGGTTTGCCTGGTAAACGCCCTCTGTGTAACTTTTCCAAAAGGAAAATCAACAACTGTGATGGCTCACACAGAGCTGGAAACACAATACCTGAAACACAGTGTGATAGGACCCTGACCACAGGCTGACTTCTCAGATGGTCCTTGGCCTGGTGTTATCACACTGGAGTTGCCTGAACATTCTGATTCAAACTTGCATGAGTTTGTCATCATGAATGTGTTCTCTCACCTCATGGGGGTACCTTGAGCCTGTGAGGCTGCTGCTTGATGCCTTGCCTGGCACCCATCTCCCCTGGTCACATGGGGCAGCCAATCTCCACTGCTTCCTGACATGGTGCATTTAACCAATATTTCACTGAAAAAAACCCATAGCGCTCCTCTGACCAGAAAATGAAATATCACAATACAAAAAGACTATGTGTGTTGAGACAGGGTAAATAGATGTGTACCTGGTCTTGGATTAAAAAAAGCCAGCAATTTTCAGTTCCAGACAAGGTGCTAAATGTCATCCTAAACATCAGGGCCAGTAGTCCCAGTCTCAGAGACAAAAATTGTGCAAATGTACTGAGTAAGACATACTACATAGTCCATCATTCTTGTCTGAAGTCTCTACTTCAGGTATGATTATAGAGACATTTAGTTCTAGTAAAGAAAAATTTGTCTGCGGTACAAAAAATCAACAAAATGAAAAAGAAAGCAAGAGAAAATTCATGTATTCATGGTGTTTTGGAAATACAAGATAAGCAAATTAAGTATTTCTCTGCAAAATATAAATATTATGAAATCGTATTGACAACATATATAAGTGGTATTTCAGAATTTTAAACTGCATGTTGGTTCAATTATTGATGTGCTCACTAACTAGCAGTTAATGCAGGAACTATAACGACAGAAGACCTAATTTGATATTCAAAGAGGTAACCAAAAATTGTTCTTAAGCAAATCGTATGTTTTCTATTCTTTCTACCTGAGATTTGGGATGCTGTTCCTCTGAGGTTAATCTTATGCAATTTTTTAACAGTTCTAATTGCCTAATTAGTTGCTCCAATGAAAGGACGAAGTTTCTCTCAATACTCACTATTAATTTTCCTATTAATATAAAAATCATTATTTGGAAATTCTTACACAGGATTCCCAGAACTCTCATGAAAATATTTCCATACTCGGTTTTTTTAATTTTGCAATGGCTAAAAATTCCTTTATGTCCTTGATGACACGAAGCTTATCTGCCATTAGTTTAAGTAAATAGTCCTTAATGCTTATATATCAATACAGTGAGTTTTTACCGTAGCTCTTTCATATTTAAGCAATACATAATCATTACCATTCAGACATTTTAATTTTCTATATCCATGAATGATAATGGGGATAAAGCATCTCTTTTTCCATTGCAGTCCTGTTACGCTGGGCTACAGATAAACTGAAGAATGTCAAAAGAAGTAAGATGCCTAAAGTCACAGAATGTAGCTTCATTCATTTTTTGTATCCTTTATAAAGGAATCAAGGAATTGCTACCTTTTCAATAGGAATGTTGGTTTCTTTGTTTCTTTGTTTGTTTTAATATATGGATTATGATTTATTGTTCTTGAATCTGAAAAAAATACTTGGGTAATTAAGACAACAACCTCTCAAACTCATCAGAGTTTTATTCTAAATCTGTTTATTTCTGTGCCCAATTACCCTGTATTAGTTTTGCATGCATATCAGAAATATGATAATGTAATTTGAAATTTTGCCTCATCTCAAATTAAAATGCAAGCACCTCTTTATTTCTAATTCTCCATTAACTTGAAGTTTAAAAAATCTTTACTCAATATTGTATCAGCAAACTGATTTTTATTTTTAAAACGCTACAAAAATTAATCTAAATATCTGTGTTGCAGTAACACACTTTTCCACATATATGTATTTGGATTTCATAGCTGCCACTTGTTTTCTAGTCAGAGGCCTCAGAGCAGTACGAACATGACTGCTGAAGAGTGGTGTCTGTAGAGCTTGGTTCACACTCAATAAATACATTTTCATCATGTCTGACAGTAAATTGACAGAATGTTATAAATTACTTCCAGAGAAAAAAGAATTCAATGTGGAAGAGGCATCACCAAAAAAAGAGTAGATAAGCTGTTCAAGGCAAAGCATTGTAACAAAATACTTGGAGGAGTGTCTCAAGGACTCTGTGATGAATACCGCAGACACTCCTCAAGGAACACCCTGCTCTCCAAAATCTGATGCTAGTCAGCTGTGTGTTCTTGATCTAAAATGTATTACAAAGGAGGAAAAATACTGTGTAGGTTTCTCTCTCCATCTTTTGCCCCAGTTCAAGTATCTAACATATAATTTATAGATTTAGACACCACCAAAAATAACTGTTGACATGATCATTGACATTGTAGTGGTCGTCAATCACTTTATTTATCAATTTCTTGTCATAAGAATATTTGAAGAAATTTCAAAATGCTCTTCCTGACCCCATCAAAAACAAAAAAAAGCTACCTTCTTTCAGCATCACACTGATATATTTGGGCACCTTTCTTATATTTCAGTATTTATATATCCTGAGAGTCTCAATTCATACATGCATCAGATTAAAAAAAAAAGTTTTGAAGGAATTATTGGATTTCATTGACCAATATTTTTAATTTTACTGACCTAGAAAACCAATGAAAGAAATTTTGGTAGAACATATTCTTCTGGATACTATTCACATAATCTAGTAATGGCATATTATATGTTCTATTTCCCAAAATCATATATGTAACCACAATTCATATTGGAAACTCAACATTTGTTGAAATTTGTTAACAAGAACTTATTAATATTATTAACATATGCTAATTACATATATAATATAACATTACTTATTTTCTTTCTATTTGTTTTTGAAGAATAACTGTGGCAAGAGCCTTAAATACATAAAACCAGTAGGGTTTCAAATGGAAAAAAAGACAACTTTGAAAGCAAGAAACATAAAAGAGAGACATAGCATTCCCTGTCCAGGGACTGCAGAGCACAGTTAGTTTGAATCAAGCTTAATCAAGTGTTTGATTAGTCACAGAGATATTAATGGAGTAAACAATGGTAATTTTTGAAGTTGCATAGTTTAATTTGTAATCTATTTAAGGTCCTGAATTAAGCCAGAGGGAAACTGTGAAGACCAAACTTAAAATATAAACTGAACAGCTATATAAAAGAATGAAAATCAGTTTATTACCATTGGTAGAAAATGGATGTAAAAAGATGACACCATAGGAGCAATTACTCTACTTGGAAGGCTTGACCAATAATATAAGAAACTTTAAGGATGGCCTACCTGAATTTAAAAAAGAGACTAAATTGAGATTTTTTAAAACTAATGAAAATGAGCTAATTTTTTTCCTTGGCTTGATTAGTTCATGAGTGTATATCAAATGTTAATTAAATTCTATATCCACATACTGAAATATATTTCAAACTAATCCATTAAAAATAGCAATAAAAGAAAACCAACAAAAAACTCAAAAAGACAAAATTTTGAAATTGAAAATTAGAATTAAAATTATATAAACTTCCATTATTACTCACAAAAGCTGCTGGAAGCTTCTCTCTAAAATTTCTTTATTTACCTACATTTTCCATAAAATGTTTAATTCTTACAGAAGTCTCATTGTCTGTGCAGGGCAGCACCAGATTTTGGCAGCATTGGTTCTGAGTTACGCTGCCATTGATGACATTACAATAATGCTCATACACAGAAAAAGATAATTAACTTTATTTATAAACACAGCTAAGCAGAAATGTGTATCTACACATTTTTCTTCGTGGGAATTTACTACCAATACTAACATTTAATTTCAGCTAATACTGTGTGATATAATGTACATACAAATGACTGTAAGAAATCAAGAAAAACACTGAAATAAGCAAAGCTTGTTTTTTCCTTTTTTTGGGATGGAAGAACAAATTATATGCAGGCATAAGTTGGACAGCGGAAAAGAGAGAAGTATTTTTTCCTTCAGCATACAAGGCAATAGTCTTTCAGACAACAAATGTCAGTTTAAGGGGCAATCACTGGGATTACTGTGGACATATACCTGCCATCATCTAAAATTTTCATGGGAGGACCCAAAATAGCCAAAACCTGTTCAGATTTGACATTCAGATTGACATCATTGAGTGGGATGTTGAGCCTGAAGGAAAACTGTAAGGGCCGTGTCAGCCCCAAAGGTTCTGGGAGATAAGTTAGAAAAGGGCCAACTTGGCACTAGGAATATATAAAGATGAATAAGGAAAAAAGAGGGGAAAACGACTTTGGGAGCAAAAGAGAAAAAACCTGGAATAGTGGATTAGACCTCCTGTCTGAGCTCCTACATCCCAAAATGTAGGAGCACTCCTAAATCTTTGAGTTAGGAATTGAACAACCCTCTTCAGACATGTAGGCTTACCAGTCAAACTGTAAGGAGACTGAATTAATGTCATTTAAACTAAATACGCAATGAAGGCTCAAGTAAATCTAGAAGGAAAGGAAACTTTTCGATATGATTTTTAAATTTCTTTAAATTTTCTTTTTAGTTGATTCAGAATGATTTGAGTGTGACTGCACAAAAAAGACATTTTTAGGTAACTGCCATTAAACACTGCTCATCTTCTCAAAACTTTCTCAAAAATAATCCAATGGTAACAAAGTATTTCTTCCTACAGGTGTTATGACTGAGCAGTGTTTGAACAAGAATTTCTGTGGCAGTTCAGCAGAACAGAGAGGACCTGCTGCAGCCAGAAGTATGCTTTGTCTTGCATTGGGCAGTTTATGCTATGAATAAGAAGAGTTTAGTACCTTTTGGATTTAGATTGGTTTTTTTTTGTTGTTGTTTGTTTGGTGATTTTTTAGCAATAAGAAGAAAGAAGTGCTAATATAATCTTCAGGTGCTCTTCATAATGTGGGTCCTACAAAGCAAAAGGTGTAGGAGGTCTGCAGTGTCTACCAAATTTCAATGCAAGTAATTACAGCCTACCCTGAATTCCAGCTGACGGGAGCTGTTCTGCTGTGCGCTGCTGAACCACACCTCCCTTCTAAGTGTGGCTGCATTTCAGCAGTGAGTTAAGAGATCCTGTTATTATACTTCATTTACATAGGAAATACCATTTATGGGGACTGTAACTCTAAAGAACTATGCAAAAACATATTTACTACAGAGTTTGAAATGCGTTTTTTAATGGGTGCAACACGTTCTGATGACAGCTCAGGCACAAATTTATATTTCTGGGTGAAACAGAGCAAAGAAGAGTAACTATCTGCCCACAAAATATTGTATTAACTGGGAAACATTTCCTTGTAAAACCAAAAAAACATCCACAACCTAGAGATGTTGAATGTCAGAAGAATATAGAAATAAACTTATGAGCAGCATCTGCAATACTTAGTGTCTTCTGCAGCTTCACAGAAGTAGGTAATTTCCATATGCCAGATTTAGCATTTGTATGTCTTTTTTTTCTCCTTCTTCCTGTAAAGATCCTAAAAAACATGTATTTTGGACAACCAGGAAAGCTATGGGTGGACGCATACAAGTCTTAAGCAGTGAAATTCTAATAAACATAATCTCAATGATTTTAGAATTATATCTTCCCCATTCAGAATGCCAGACTTAAGTGTTAATAATCACAGATGCACCCTCCAGAATTTATAACGTGTTTAATTTGTTGGGATTTTTTTAAACAAGTAGGTCCTGTTCAAACCAAAATCCTGCTATATATAGCTGTCTAGTACAACTTCGTGTACAATGTGTTCTCTAGCATGCTCTTTCCTTAAAAATGCAGCTAGACATACCCCCTTCGTCCTTTTCAGACCTCCTTAATCGGCTCATTAAGGTTGCAGAACACATCTGCCGGTACTGACTGAATCACAAAGCACTTCAGCTGCCTTTTCTCACACCTAGATTGTCCAGACAGAAAAGAGCTTGCAATTACTCACTCCTTAGGAATTCAGCTCTGTGGGATACCCAGACCCCAGAGGGAACCCCCGTTGATCACCTCATTTACGGTGGAACACATAAAACCCGTGTAAAGTGTCTTTAACACTGGTTTGGTTGCAAGGAGGCGATTTACCTGAAGGCAGTATAAACTGCTGGAGGATTTAGTGTAGGACTGAAGACTGGGAAAATGGAGAGTTCTTTTTGTTTGGTTGGTTTTGTTGTTTTCTTTTCTTTTTTTTTTTTTTTCCAGTGAGATACAAATAATGCTTAATAAAATCACTAGAAGTTCTTTTATACCAGAAAAAAAAGAAGGGTTCTGTGTTATAATCTCTGCATTATGTAGCTTTTGATTGCTATATGTCTCAGACTGCCATCTGTAAAATGGGGATAATAAAGCCTAATTACACTCCACCTACAGCTTTCAAGGTTGTCACCTTTCATAATATATATCAGAGATGTGCTGAATATAACATTTTCTCAAGACTCTTCCCAGCTTCCAAATTAAAAAAAAAAAAAAACGAAGAAGACATTTTTATTATCAGATTTATTTTTACATTAAATTTAAGAAGGAATCCCCTTTCTGGATTGCAGACTCCATTATATTTACTTCTAATTCAGCAAATGCTTTTGCCGGTGATATCATGTGAGAAAACTTGTACATTCAACTGACAGTGATGACTGACCCTACTAGTGAACAACAATTATTTCAAGCATGCTCTTAATAATGTTTTTTATTTGGGATGTTTTTTTAAATTTTGATTCATTATTTGGGCTTTTTCTTTCTGATGCAATAACCACAAAGTCTCTGTAGAAGTTTTTCCAAATAAGGGATTTTTTTCTATTCTTTATGATCCTGTAATGACACCTCTGTTCTGTCAAGGTCAATGTTACCCACAAGCATTCATCTGATTCACTAATTATCCTGACAAACTTTTCATAATGAAGTAATGTGTTGATTGCTTGAAGTGAATTTACTTTTTGTTACCAAGTTTTTAATAGAATGAAAAAATATTTTTTTGATAAAAGTTACTTGCTATTAATTAGCTAAAAAAACTATTCTGGAACGACACAATCACTTGAACAGAATGAAAATGTGGAGGTTCTAATTTAAAGACCATATTATTCATAATAGAAATGGCCAGAATGTCTGAAAGTAAGCTCAAAATGATGACATTTCAAGAACAGCAATAAAAGACAGAAGAAAAAAACTCAGCTGAAATTTCTATCTGAAATTATTTTCATGGGCTTAATTGTAGACCCTGGTAAAAATAGGGGTATGTGCATGAATATATACTTATTTATTAAATGGAAAAACTGACTGATCTGAACTATAGTCATGCTAATGATACTATCATTACAATTCCAATTGACTATTATAATAGCAGAAAAAAATTATTCCACTATAAAGACATTAAATCCCTGTTACTCACTGGTGAGATTTATTAGAACTATTCACTACATACCTGTGTTTTATATTTTTATCCATAAAAGACATTACAGGAGTTGCAGGAGGTAAAAAACAAAGCCAAACAAGTAAGTATTTGCCTAATTTTTTTTCTGGCCAAAGACATTGCTGCAATTAAATTGCCAGAACCAATCAACCTTCATTTAAATGAGAGTTCTGCAAATTAAAAAGAGTAAAACCTTCACTAGGATGCAAAACTTGCAGTCATTTTATAAGATTCTGTAAGTACTTCTGGAGATTAATTACATGAGGGTCTGCACTGTCCTGCCTTTCTCTTTGAACATGACTGGTATTTTCATGAGTACAGTTGTGGGGGCTACATATAGATATGACAGAGCACAAACCACCAAGATTTTATTGTCCTGTACCCTGACGTGGACAGACTCTGGAATGCCTATTCCAGGACCTTACCACCTTTCTACATCTTCTTGTTGTCAAGATACATGATCCTTTGTGTGAAAGTAAGTAGGATGTTTAAACGACAGTGTCGCTGAAGAATAGAGCAAAGAACACTGGCATTTCCATGAATCCCTGACATTTTAATATTAGTCAGGCACAGGACTCAGGCCTAGCTGATAATTCATCTGTACCATCACAAAGGTATGCAAAGGGAAACAGAAATGTACATTTCTGATTCTTCTTTTTCACAACACATAGAAGTAAATCCATTTCTGGAGCTACTGGTGATAATGCATGTTCTGTCTAAAAACTGAAGGTGTGTAAGTGGTCAAAAGCATTTCAGAATCTTAGAAAACTCCAACATGCAGAACCTAGTAGATAAAACCTATATGCAGCTCTGAAGCTGTTCCAACCCTCAAATCTGTGGCTTGCTCTTCTGTGGTGTGGGGACTGTTTTGGCACACACCGTGTTACAGAGTTGGGCCACATCTCCCTGTGCTGCTCCCACAGTCAGCTGCATCTCTGCACATCCAGGAGGAGTCGTACACGCTTCATTCCAATATTTACAGCGCAGATGGCAGGACTTGGTAGTGAACAGCAGGGCTCAAACCTGAAGTTCTCCAGTGTTACCCATCTCCACATTTACAGCCAGACTGGCACTCAGATGCAATATGGATTTACATGGTGTCTGTAATTTTATACTTTTTTTTTAACCTACATTCATTTATTTTGATCTAGACACCATGTTTCTGGAGAAAATAGGGTTATTCACCGCTGTGACAAAATAGCAAATGTATTTCTGCAAATTCAGGGTATTTTCTTTATTTCACAAGGAGTTAAATTCATGTTTTATTCTCTGGATTTCTTTTCTATGATTTCTATTCAATAGAAAATTATTCACAGAACGGTTTTAGAATGGAAATGTGGAGATAACAGAATATAAAAAGTAGCATGTTCATTGATGCAAATGTTCCTAATTAAAAGTTTGAAATATACATGGTAGAGAGGAATACAAAGAAAGCCCTCTGAATTTTTTTTTAATTCAATTAAACACACACTTTCTTGTTTAAAAAAACCCTCAAAAATGTCAACATAAAAAGTAAAGGACAAGCCAAATGTATTTTGGTATAAAATTATTCTAATGTCCTTGGTAAAATTTTAAATATAACAAAAATATTATTCAAGAAATGCATTTAAGCCACTGTAGTTTTGAACAAACAAACTGTATAAATTAAGAATATCATTGATTACACAACCCAGTCTTTGAAAGCTGTAGACTGTTCTTCAGATAAAGACATGATCTTTGATTCCTTTTAGCTTTAAATTATCTTGTTAAGAAACAAAATATGAAAGCTTGCTTTCCTTTCCTGATGCATGAATAAAAAGTAGGTTAGAAATGCTGAGACATGATGTTTGTAGAATTATGTGTTGATAAAACCAGAAATAACCCAACTACCTCAAAAAGAAATCAGTTAATTAATATTTTATTTTAAGTACTCCAGGTTTTTGAAAACATGTATTTTGCATTTCATTTATATACAGTATTTTTAAATTCTATAGAAAAAATCAGCACTCAAATATTAGATTATTTTTCCACAATGTTAATTAAAGTATGCTTTCCTTTCAGAAATAAATTGATACAAATCACAGAAAAAATATTTTTAATAGCATTTTTAACTCACCTTTTTTCAACATTAAATATACATAACCTGAAACAGTGAAACGTAAGATAAGCTCTTTAATTCCTTACATTTGTAAATAATTAACATTTTTTAGAAAAGTGGTTATTAATTTTTAGGCAATAAAGCTAAAAAAAAATTATAGTAAGACTTAAATCACTCACTAAAATCTATAGGGTGGGAACTCTTGCATCCTACATTTCCATTGATTGGAAACTGCATTCATAAAACCCATTCTGTCATGGGAAATGTTTCTCCCCATTTACCTGACTTATCAAATTCTGCTCATATTTAAATTCAAACCCAGGATAAGCGATTTTTTTCTTTAAGAAAAAAGGCATTTAAAATGCATGTAACTTCCTAGCTACATGCAGAACTCAGCATAAGTAATTATGCTGAGAGCTGGGATAGTTAGACTTCTTTATATTCTGTTTGAAATTTCCTTTTTTTTCCAGACCTGTTCAGCTTCCTTAAGAGAGGATGAGTGTTACCTCAGAAGAAAAGCATAGATATTTGGTCAGATTTTAGGAACGAGGAAGACAGACACTCATTTCCCCAAGATTAATGAAATATAAAACCTAGTTTAAAGTCTAAAATAGCCATTGAACTGTTTTGTCAAATAGAGACACCAAAATTCCTGATGTTGGGCTACCTCAGAAGACAGAAAACAACTGAAACCCATGGTATTTTTGTACCTAAGATATCTATCTATCTATCTATCTATCTATCTATCAATCTATCTATCTATCTATCTATCTACCTATCTATCCATTCTGAGCATAAAGTAATGTTACTTCAGAATGAGCAAGCGATGCAGTGCGGATTTCATGCACTTAGCTTCTCGTAGGTGTAGCAAGGGCAAGAAAAACCCTAACTCTGCAAAAATCTGCCAAGTTTTTTAATAACAGGCAATGACAAAGTTTTGGCTTCAGAATTAATTGGAATTAACATCAGAGACTGATGATTTTTATCAGTTGTTCAGAAGGGGTAAGTCTAGATATTTTTTGCATGGAGAAAGCAATAAGGGAAAACAAAAAAACTCTCACTGTCATATCACCATCGTTACAGCACTCTTTGAAGATTAATTGTTTACTCCCTATTTTCTTCTCAAGTTACTTTTTTCCCCTATGAATTTTCATTCTCTATCCCAGCTGCTAGCATTATTACCAGAAACTTTTAAATATCACTAAAGACGCAAAGTTGCAGATTCTATTTTTAGTTAACATGAGTATGTTTTCAAGCACTTGTATTGACTTCTGGTACTAATTGCTAGCTCAGTGTAGAGTGTAAGAAGCACAAATAAAACCTAGATATAAACCAAGATATAAACGAACCCCACCTTCTTTATATTTCTAATAATTAGCAAACTTACTTTGATTTTACGTTAATGTGGAACGTTCTCTTGAACACTCTTTTATGTTTAATTGCATTGGTTGAATTTTCTTTCTGTATTTAAATTCTTTTCCTTAATTTTCACTGTTTTGCATTACAAAAATAGCACTGTAATCATTTCCACATGAATGTACAGAAAATTTAAACAGTTCATTGATTTTAAATGTCCTGTAGTTTCTTAAGTTCCAGCTGTAGATACTGCAAAATTTTTCTCAATATCTAAAGATTTCTTAAATTTTGGAAATAACTAAATAATCTTAATTTGTTCTGAGTTTTTATAATCTACTGCTTCATTGAATCCTAATGCAAAGTTACACCAAGTCTTTTTACTTCTTCTTTTCCTTTTCATATAAAATTGTAATATCTCTTTACAGGTGTTTAGTTCTTTACCAAGAATAGAAGTCATTAGGATTAAAGGTACACATTTGGCATCCTTCTATTATATCATAACAGCCATGTGTTCTACCAAAATAGGATTTTATTGTATACCTTGTAATATACACAATAGCTGCAGTCCATTGAAATAGCAAGTATTCCTTCCTCCACCCTTTAGTACTGTGGAGGAGGATGCAAAACCAGGTAATTTCAGAAGAAATTTAGAAAATAAGTACTGGTGAGATGCAGGATGGGGTTAGTGAAGCCTGAACACATTTTATGTATATGGGATTTGGAGGTGATGTTCTTCTAGTCATGATACCAGTATGAGACTATTTCTTTCTAGGGCAAAGCCATCAGGTACTTTCTGGTATTTTGATGGAAGAAAAAAACTCAAAAGGCTTGAAAGATTAATCTCCTCTTAAAATTATATTCTCCTCTCTAGTATTTTGCACTTATGGCTGATGGTTTGACACGATCCTATACAAGCAGAAAAATAACATGATTCTGTATATTGAGTATAGGATGAGATGCAAGGGAAAACTTGAGTTTAACCTTAAATCTAGCAATCTGAGATTGGAATGCTGGCTGGTTGAATAGACCCTCACTTTCTCAAGTGTTTAAATCAGAGAGGAAATGTTTTTCTAGGAGATAACCTCACCTCCAGTGACAGCTATGAAGGAAGAAGAGAATTCCTGAGCCCCTCTTATGCTGGGTATTGAGCATGGCTCCAGCATTACACTTTCATGCCATGAAGCCCTCTGCATATATTTTTTCTCATCTTTCTGATTTAGATGCATAGAAAGAAGCATTCTGAAAGAAGCTTGGGTGTAAACAACAGTTGATGAAGTTGTATCTGTGAGACTGCACAGTGGGGAAGGGGGATGATGATAAGCGGAAGGAATAGGGAATCGAAACATGAGTTGACACTTCATGACTCCATAGAAAAAAAGGGGTTACAGGGGTAATTTTGTAACTTTTTAAAAATTTATTGTTGCTTGAGCTTTTATTTTAAGATAGCATTATGAGTTATTCCTTTCTTCTTAATTTCAGCATGAAAGAATTAAAGAAAAGCAGAGAAGGATATAATTAACATTAAAAATCCTGTTTGTGATGGTTATAGTGTGATGGTTAGTATGGTTTGGAGAAGTCCTTGTTAACGGACTTAAAAATCTATTTTTTCTGATTTGTATTTCAAATAATAGGAAAAGGAGGTCTGCTTTTGGGGAAGACTGTGGGCAGGAGAAGGATTATTTCTATGCTTCATTTGTGCAGCTACATGCTCTTATTATATTGTTTAATAGGCCAAAAATATACTCCTTACAGGAAGTATTATAATTTTCAAAATGCTTCTCATTCTAAATTGATAAAATTTTTTTATTTTCTCTGAAATATTTCAGTTTGCAAGCAGGGCATTTTCTACCAGAGAATGTTCAAATACTTATTTTCTATTCAGTGTTACGCTTACACTTTTAAAAGCCACTAGCATTTGTTAGCAAAAAGAGCTGGTTTGAAGCTAAAAGGACAGAAATTTAAAACTTCTGTTCCCAGGAATATATACCATACTTAGTTATCAAAGTAATTAATAGAAAATGTAAATTATTTTTATGTGAATGTGCATACTATTTTATATACCTGCAGAGACTGAAAGTATGTGCAAGTTGTCACACCTTTCTCTCAAATCTTACTATACTACATTAAACATTTAAACCAGAAATCAGATATTGAATATATACTGAACATATACTGGAAATTCTAAATGATATTTTGAATTATTTACTTTTCCCGTTTCAACAACAGACATATGCCTTAGGATTGCTTTCCTTTCCTGTCTTAAATTAAAATGAGGGTTGGTTATTTTGGTTTGGTTTGGGTTTTTGTGTGTGGATTTGTTTTGCTCTTTGTTTGGGTTTTGGGGGTTTGGGGTTTTTTTGCACAAAGTCCTTTTCTCAATAGAAAATCTATGAGACATTAATTTTCTAGAAGTGCATTTCTATGTAGCAAATTTGATGCAAAATTCACTCCAGGAAAGCGTTCATTTTTTTTTTGTTTTAAGCTAGCACTACCAAGACATCAGCAGATACTGGTAAGAATTTTTCAAGTTGTAATTGCTATTTATTTCAGGAAACTAAAATCAAACAATAGTCAATTAATGCTTCAAAGAACGAGATTTTTTAAAAACTTATTTCTTTGCTAAATACTGTATGTGGTTGACTGGGCAGTAAATAAAGAGCAGCTATCTCTGCTAGTGGTAAGTTGAGAGGCAATTTGTTTTTATTTCTCTCAAAAGATAGGTTGTGTGTTCCTGAACATTTCACCTTGATCCACTAATTCTCACCTGTTATACTGTGATTACATGGACGATTTGTAAAGAGCCTGTATCAGATAAATTGCCAAGATAGGAGCACAGTGGTTTTCCCAGGAACAACTGTTTCAACTTGAAATTGAAACAGTGGTGTGCACAAATATTTCTCACAGTTGTAAAAGACTGCAGATGGGCTATTTGAAATATATCTAAATATACAAAGTGCTGGCCACCCCCTCTTTCCTTCAGACTATAGAAACTAACCACAAATGTCAGCTTAGCCTTTTCTCCTGGAGCATTACCAGATTTGTCTGTGGTACGTAACACTCCACCTCTCTATAACGTTTTCTGATCTAAGCTTTTCTCATTCTTTTGTAACTTCACTGGCACCATTTCTAGGCATTGTTTTGTGTCTTAATTCCCTTAACAGTAAAGGGCCCCTGTGTGCCACCTGCAGTAGACCTGCAAAGATCACCACTGACATCTCCATGGTATCTTCAGCCAAATCCTGGAGTATCAAACATGTCTTGTGGCTTTCCAGATTTTTCCAGATTCAACACTTGAAAGGAGAAGATGGATTTTTAGAGGATGTTGCAAGCAACACCAACAAAAGTCACTGTGCAATTTGGTCAATAAAACCAATATGCCACCTTTGGCAAAGAAGCAATTGTACATGAAATCCTGCCTGAAATTTCTTTTCCATAAAGAGCAATTTTGTCCTCCTGAAGCACCAAAACCTTTGTTTCAGATACATTTCTCCCAGTCAAGATTTCCTTGAGCTTTGTGGATAGTCTCTCATTGCTAAGCTTCAGTATGAAATATTCCCCTTTCCCACACTCGTAGGGGAAGTTGTTTATTGTCTTGAGAAGAAAACAATTCACACAGTTTTAGTTATAACTCTGATATTTCTTTTTTGCTGTTGCTCCCTTTGTGGTCAAATTCTACTCATTCAGTTCCCATCCAACATAAAAAATGTGCTGAAAACTGTTTATCTTGCTTTCTACTCTTGTAATTATAATAAAGTGTTTGTATTTGATAAAAAACTATGAGTAAGTTAATTATTCATCATACAGTCCCACCTCCCTGGTTCATGGCAAAATATTTGTTCTATGTAGATCCTAATATTCTACATGTTTTCTACAAGTCTACATGTTTTTTTTGCCATCCTGAGTGGGTGGGTCAAAACCCACTCAGAACTTTAAACTTTCTCCTTGGCCAAAAATACAACTTGTGCCAATTTTTAAATTAAAGGGGATCTACCAGTCTGTGTATATATGTTTATGTTAAAGAGATACACTATTTATTCTGAATAAAACTACTCACATTTTCAATAGAAACTAAAAACTATCTAAATCTTAGAACACAAAAATGTATATTTATTGCTGTATGCATTCTCTGCAACTCTAAGTTAGCTATATATAGGTAAGCTTGCTCTAATATATCCATACAAAACAAAGATTTTGTCATTGATGCCTGGGGCAGTGTTGGCAATATAAATGCATGTAATGTAGAATAATGACAGGAATTGGCAGAGATGATGATGGTTTTTGGAAGCATTTAAGTATTTGCATATGTATTCAATGACATTCTGCTGCAGTTAGACTATTCTTTTTCCCTGGAGCAGTTGATAGGTAGTTTGTGCCCCTGACCCACAAGCTAAATTCAGAATGAAGATATTTTCTACTTGTCTTGTTTCTGTGAGGGTTTCAGCATGTACCCTAAAATGATGATCCCCCTATTTCAGCAGGAACTCTTGCCATATCCCTACAATTCCCTTGGTTTGTTTATAGACCCCTCCAACAGCTTTGTGGCCTTTACTTTTAACCAAGAGCTAAACTTATTTATGTACTTATTAAAAAAAAAAAAAAAAAAAAAGAAAAAAGGAAAGGGTACAGGGAAAATGGAAAAAATAAACTACTGTCTTAAAAGAGAAACAAGAAGCACTCAGTTGGGGCGTCTCCTGTTCCCTCTTTTACCTGTCATGTACACACCCATCCTTGTCTGTGATATCAGTAGGGATCACATTCTCTTCCTACTGCCTCAATAGGACATCCCATTTCATGTTACACCATCCCTTCCTACTGCCCCAGAAAGTAACAGTGATATTTCAACTTCAATGTCTAAGAACATTTATATTCATCAATAAGTGAAGACATTTCAGGTTAATAAAAGTCCTTTCTTGATGTCATAACTAACACACACCACTGAGTAGTTTAAATCTTTTCAAAGGAAATAAGAACTTGATGTTTTCTTTTTACCCATATAAAGTCTCTTCATGCAGATGTTATTACATGTGCACACACTTAGCACATAATTAAATTGATCCAATTTGAATAAGTGGAGCTAAGACCTACAAGAATTTCCTCAGGTTCCCTTTGTAAGCAGTGGAAAGACATAATGTATGACTATTTTAATCTAAAATAGGTATTTAAATTACTTGTTTTGTGCTGTAAAAGCCCCGTGTCTCTCCACTGACTTTAAAAGGACTGATAACAGAGCTGAGGTGTCTGGTTCAAAACTGAGCATCTCTCTGTAGACATTCGCAATTAGATTAATTACTTTCCATCTGTTATATTTCAAAAAGAGAGAAAAGAGGAAGAAGATAGAGCTTCCCTTTCAGCCACAACAAGAACAGTTGTTACATATTTAACTCACTACCCTTGAGAATGCTTCCATCAATCATAGAATCACGGAATAGTTTGGGTTGGGAGGAATCTTTAAAGGTCACTCAGTACACCACCCCTGCGATGAACATCGCTCCATCTTCAACCAGGTCAGATTGCTTAGAGCTCTGTCCAACCTGACCTTGCATGTTTCATGGCACAGGGCATCCACCAACTCTCTGGACAATCTGTTGCAGTGTTTTACCACCCTCATTGTAAAAACTTCTTCCTTACATCTAATCTAAGCCTGCCTAATGTGGCAAGTACATATTTCTCTCTCTCAAGATTTTATTACAGAGAGAGACAGAAGAGAAGAAAGAGAAAAAACAATTTCTATTTCTGTCCCTTGTTTCTCTCATGTGGAATGTATTGGAGAATTTTTTACCTGAGGTGATTGGCTCATTAGATACTGGTGAGGATTGTTTGGCCCTGATGGCCAATTGAATCCACCTGTGTCTGGACTCTCTGGGGGAGAGAGTCACGAGTGAAGTTAGAGTTAGTAGTTAGATATGGTAGTTAGAAATGTAAGATGTAGTTTTAGTATCTCTCTTTAAATAGTATATTAATGTATTATAATATAGATATAATAAAGAAATCATTCAGCCTTCTGAATTGGAGTCAGACAACATCATTTCTTCCCATCCTAGGTTCACCTGCATTTTCTCTGCAATAGCCTTCTTTCAGTTTAAAGCCATTGTCCTTTGTCCTGTCACTAATGCTGCTGTAAGAAGTCCCTCTCCAGCTCACATGTGGACCCCCTTTAGGTACAGGAAGAAGCTATAAAGTCTCGCTGAAGACTTTTCTTCTCCAGGATGAACAACCCCCCCAACTCTCTTGGCCTTTCTTCATAAGAAAGATGCTCCATCCCTCTAATCATCTTTTTGCACAAGTGCAGCTATTGGCAAGGCTTTGGCCAGAGGAAAAGCAATAAAACTCCTGATTACTTCAAAAAGAATAGACAATCAATTGATGTCTGTTTTATTCTGGATATGAAGGATGCCCCTAAAAATATATTTCTATATGACATCTTGTTTTTTTGCAAAAGTTTGGTGCTTAACTTTTGTTATTTTTCTTAGTTGTCTAGGAATGAACTCAAAATATTTGGAGACAGAAATAAAAAATTCCTCTACTTACAAAATATAAACTGATCTTAACAAAAAAAATAAATTTGACATTTTAGTTCAAGACTTTATTTCTCCTTCTAGGACAGCTAAATGACTTCACAGGTCTCAATGATCTCAAAGCTCTTTTCCAACCTAGTTGATTCTGTAATTTCTATTCTTATACAATTGATATTGTCTTGTATTTTAGTTTTTAATTTTTATTCATTTAATTCCTGGTCTTCTTTTTTTTTTTTTTTGGTTGTTGTTTTGATATGCTAATTCTGAGATGATTTTTTAAATTAAATAGCTCCTTTTTCCAAAATAAAACCACAGCATTATTCTAGATTCTCAAACAGACTTAAATTAACTGATACATTGCTCTAGAATTAAAACTGTGTAAATAAATGAAATATAGTTCGATGTTGCTTTTTCTACAGTAAGCGCTATGGAATTGTCTCAAAACACTATCTGGAAGTATTGCAGGTCTGTGAAAAGGGAATAATTTGTGTCCAAAATAGCACTAATCATATAATTTCTGTTGTTTTCTGCTGCAGTTGTTTCCATCTTCTTTGACTATTCAATTCAGTTGGATCAATACTCATAAAAAGAGCTTATCCAGCTGTTTTGACTCTTGAATACACTGATGAGATGACCTTGCAAAAATAAAATCCCTAAATTCACAGACTGATTCCCTAAACTGTTTTATACACATATACTAACAGAATAAATTAAAAATAAGATTTTCCAGAAATCTGTGAAAGCCATAGTAGCATAGATGGGCCAGTCCTGCCTTGTCTCCACATAATGGCACCCTAAGCTGATCCATCAAGCCTTTCTTTCCATACATCTTGCTCACAAAGTGACTGAGAAGGAATGCTACTCACTAAGAAGAAAATGTGCCTCTCTTCTCTTGGTTTTCACAAGCCTATCACAAGGTGTTACTTGCCTATTTCATCTAGTTTTCAAAGATCCTCTCTTCATCTCAAGATAAAGACAGCTGCCTACTTCTGCCACCAATGTCAAAAATGTATATGCTAAGTCCCCTCACAAGAGTCAAATGTTTGTAGAAAAGAACATTCTAGCATTTCCATGTGGGTTTTGTCATTTTTTTTTCTTCAGGAAGCCTGGGGATGTTCACTCCTGGTCCAGGCTGCAGAGTGCACAGAGCCCTTGCCCTCAGAGCTGCTCCTCCAGCTCACCAGGCAGCTCATGTGAAGAGCACTGAAAGCCAAATTGGCAGTCACAGGTACCTGTGCTGAAGGTGTCACCTGGGCCTGTTTAGTGTGGTCTGCACAAAACACAGCAAAACACCCTCTGCTGCAGTAGAAATTGTGGATTAAAACATATTTTGGTCAAGGGGTGTGAAAAAAGGAGCATCACATCTTGCATGACAGATCAGAGAATCTTCCTGTGCTATTACTTCAATTACTTTGTCAAATCCCCACTTCTGCATAGTTTAGAATACCCAATGATTTTCCTTATATTACACAAGTGAATTTGTATTTAATGTAGCCAAGTAGCATGATGTGACCTTTTTAAAGTTAAATTTTTCTTTGAGTAGATTTTAGAAACCAAACTTCCTACTGCCTAATAAACTGGTAGAACTTCATTTTCTGATATAACATTGATTAAATTTTGAATCTCAACTACAAAAACATATGGTCTAAGCAAAACATGCACAGATTGAAACATTTCTGAGGCAAAATTGGTTAGCTCAATTTTCTTGAGCATCAGCAACATTTAAATTTGGATTTAAATTATTAAATCTGATATTTTTCAGAATAAAGATTATTTTAGCTTTTTAAAATTAGATCTTTACACCTTTTTCTCAACTTCAGTTTTATTTACAATAGAAATTAAATTATTTTATATATTTATGAATTCATTTTTAAAGCTACCGGACAGGAGAATTCTCCTATTAAGACCAGATCTAAAAAGCCATCCTAGATGGAATCATGTGTCTTAGATGCTCTCAAATGTCTTAGGGACATGGGACATGTTCCTTCAGAGACTTATTCTGCCCTTTGACCACGTGTAAAGGCCTGTGACAAAAAACTGTTCCATGAATATCAGGGAAATTATAAATTACCTTCATGAAAGATTCTTAGAGGAAAAATAGTGAGAAATTTTGAGTCATTTAATATTATGATTTAATTTGATCATATAATGAAAGAGGAACTTATATATACCTCTGTGTCTGTGTTTGTGTCCACATGCACTTCTACTTGTCCTGAAGTTTTGTCACACAACAAAAAATGCAAATAAATATCTAAATGATATATTGAGGGAACCTTTTAATTGGTTTCTGAAAATATATATTTTTTTTCTCACAACCATGGGCTGTTCCTTATCAAAGTCAGAGCTCTTTTCAAACAATATTAAATAGCAGCAATTCCAATGCCTGCCAGTGTGAGGTTAGAGAAGATTAGCTCAGTGATCAGTCCTTTAATCTTTACCTTAACTTCAAATTCTGCAGCTCAAAGACTTTTTTTATTTTTCCCTTTAGTATTGGAACTAAATGAGAATTTACTGCGTGGAAGATGTAATTACTTTACCCTGTTTCAGTGAAGTATTTAGATGATGATTTAGAGAACTAATTTAATCAATGTCTGACTGATGTGTCAAAATATTTATTCAAGTGAGTATATCTTGTTTAAAAGGTGAATGTTTACAGGCTTGTAAGAGTAGTACATTTAAAGGTTCATTTAAAATATATATTCCCTGATTAAAATTGAGGCTAAAGGATCACCTCCCCATTTTTTTCTACTTTTTACAGGAGTAACTAGATTTTCACTAAAACACTCAAGGAAACAAAATACTTCTTAACTGTTAAAATATAACACCTTGTATAGATGCAGCAGATTTTCAAAGTTTAAGTATCCTTAATTTTCCATAATAAATTTCTTTGTGGGGATGCAAATCACACCTAGTCTATAACTCAGTATTTAGAGATTTCTTCAGTGTTCCTGTATTCACTAATTCCCTCAACAAACATTTCTTGTCATAATTTCCCATTACTTAAGAAATATTGTAAGTTTATTTATTATTATTGTTATTGTTATTATTATTATCATTACTGCTATAATAAAGAGTTTGACAGACTCTTGATCCCTTGAGTTCTAAGTCTTTTATAACTGGTATAGTATAAACTGCTATGTTTTACAAACACAAGTTAAACAGCAGAATGTGAATACCAGATTAAAACAGTTACAGTCTCATAAAAAGCAATTTCAACAATGCAAAGTGGTCTCCCATATAAACATTATTACTACTCTAAGGCAGTATTACTGCACAATTTCAATAAGAAAATATAGCAAATATGTAATAAGTAATTTGGGGGGGAAGGAAAGGAAATAGGCCAATAGATAATCAAATGTATTCAGTTTTATGGGACAAAATAATTACACTGAGTGGTTATGACAATGTTCTGTGCCAACACAGAAAATTGGAACATGTGTGTTGAGTGTGCAGTTGGCACCTTTGACCCCCTTATGCTCTGAACTTGCAAACACTTACCCATTGAGCAGAAGGTCTATTTGGGTCTGTGTCACATCCTGATGGTGACGTTCTCTGTCTTTCCTGGTGTTCATGCCCCTCTTTGGTATTCCTCTACTTGCTTGGGAATACATGCAGTTGGAGAGATGGGCCATTTATAGCCTCAGTTCTTCCTTTTATTTGGTAGATTTTTTGGACAGAAATCCAGGAGATTTTCTTCTTTTTGTCTACCAGTTGTTCAGCATCTGGTGGCAGAGATAGTAGGCTGCTTCAGGCCCCAGTCTAGAGAAAATCAGTTTCTTTGATAAGCAAAAAGTGATATAGATCTCTGTGCAGCAGTGCTTACCAGGGAATGTTGGATTTGGAGCAGGATGAATAAGAATAGCAGTGGGGATATTTATTTTTCCTCTCTGGAATTGATAAATTGTCATTCTTTCATTCATTTTAGCTAGCTGTTGAATAACTTCTGCCTAATAATAACTTCTAGCTGTTGAATATCTGCCTAAACAGGTCTGACACATTCTTAATCTGTCACCGATGATACCTAAAAATTATTAAATTTAGGTAAAGTTAGCTAGTTAACTTTTAATCCTTGAAAAAAATTTATAACGGAAAATTGCTTCAAATAAGAACTGCAGCTACTCCATAGGAAAAAAAAAAAAACCAAACTAAAACCAAACCAAACTGAACCAACGAACCTATTCCCTACACCTAAAAAATCCCAAAAAATCCACCAACCAAGAAAACAAGAAAAAAAAAAAAACAAGGATAAGCCCNAAAAAAAAAAAAGGAAAAGCCCCCCAGGAATTTTTAAGCATTCCCCAAAAAGTTTTTTTTTTTTTTTTTTAACTGTTTGCTATTGGTAAGCATTTTATTTTATTTTCAGGAGTGTTTATAATGCCCTGTAAAATTTGAGAGCATGTAAATTCATCCATCAGTTTACTGCTTTAATCTGCAGATAATGTATTTTGAAACATGCAGGAAAACCTACATCAAGTGCTAAATCAAGTACCAGATCCAGAAACTGAAGAATTTATTACAGGTTCTTGCTGTCAGGAACTAATTTGCTCACCTGCTGTCCAGTAACCATTTCAGTGTAGTCCTACCCCTCTGTAATCCTCCAGAAATCTTTCTGGTGCCATGTGAACCACTGTGACATTATGACATGTAACAGGGAAACTAACCCTTCATTTCTGACAGCAGTTGACTCACCTGAAGTTTTATATTCTACACAAATCTCAGTAAAGTGTTTTCAACAGCTGTCAACTACCGTGTGGTGTTTTTTTCACAAATGGTTGCTTTGGCCACTAGTAAAACATAAAACATTTATCACTCCTTATACTTGTGAAAACTACAGAAAGCTTTTAGAAGAAAATCTAAAGAAAATCCTTTAGTCCTGTCTCTAAAAGTTTTGATTTTCCTTTTATATAGATATGTTCTTATAAAATAAAAACTCTTATACTTTGTGTTTGCAAGTGAAACGAAGGATTACTGAAAAGCTTTTCAAGAGACTACATTGGGAAAATTAAATTTCACATAAAGCTTGTTGCAAAATAATATCATAGCTGGGTGAAACAAACTTTGGTGCACAGTCTTGAAAAAGCATCACTGATACCTAAGGAAAAGATTTAAAGTCCATCTTTTACTCAGTTTTTGTTACTGTTCCCTCAGAATTGTATAGGATAAAACAGTAAATGGAATAAACTGAGTACCATGTAAATGAAATAATCCCAGTGCTGCCAGTCAGCTCAGATTTACCTTTACTTAAGGTGACAGAGGTCAAATTGTAGGCTAGCTGAACAATACTCTTAATTAAATGGATATTAAAGAGCTTCCACAAGACATTATAATTTGACTGTCTATTGTGTGATTAAGCATTCATTTACACTCAGTCTTATTTCAAAGATTATATCTGCAGAAAGTGGGAAAATGTAGTCTTATTGCTCAGCAGTCACCTAAAAAAAAAAAGGCTCCCCCAAAGCAACCAAAACACAGAATGAGCTCAGAATTTTTGAATAATAAATAGGAGGCTCCTTACAACCCTGACACAAAAAGCACTTCAGACACTGGTGCTACATCAGTCCTTCCTAACTGTCTTGAAAAATATGTACCATGTTACAAAGAAAACAGCTTACCAGCTGTTTATGTAAAAATTATTTGAAGAAAAACAAGCATGGCCATATGGCACTTGAGCAATGCAGTGGGAGCATGGAGAATATTTTCCGTAGATTGTAGTAGATAATAGTCATGCTAAGTAGAGTGTCAAATATTGATGACACCTTGTATTAATAGTTAATCTCTCCTTTTATCTTCTAAGTGCCTACATTTCTTAGCAGCTTGTATGTTGGAAAAAAATTCATAACTTATTATGATGAAGAATTCAATTTTATGGAATGACAAAATATTTAATGTGTTGAAGAAGTCCCAAACATTTTTCAATTTAAGGATATTCAAAAAATATTATGCCCTCATTTGAATGGCATCACGCCATTTCATATTAATAAAAAACACTACCCTTAGAGTTACCACATATTTTTCATTTGTGGTTTGTTTATTTGGGGGTTTTTTTAGAACATATATGGTTGTGCATTCGTATTTTGACCTTGAAAATTTATTTTCAGGGGGAAAAAGAAAATCTTCCATTTACTTCTGAAAAAAGAGCCACAATCTGAAAATATAAGTTGTCAATATGAAGATTCTGCAAAGAATTGTCAACCCTAAATGCATGTATCAAAGATATTAACAAGGTTAAATCCTAGGCAAGCTACCAGATAAAGGATTAAAATGGAGAAGGAAAAGGAAAGCTTGGCAAGTGCCAGTGCTAAGATGCCAAGCAGGAAAGTGAAGCACATCGTGTGGGGTGTGGGGGGGAGGGGGTGGAGGGGTGG